>JABJVR010000039.1:4234587-4282280 GCA_025773905.1 Chitala chitala | reverse complement strand
TCTAAGCAACCAGCCTGCAGTCAGAGTGGATGTGAAAGCGTCTAAGCAACCAGCCTGCAGTCAGAGTGGATGTGAAACTGTGGGATGTGAAAGTGTCTAAGCAACCAGCCTGCAGTCAGAGTGGATGTGAAACTGTGGGATGTGAAAGTGTCTAAGCAACCAGCCTGCAGTCAGAGTGGATGGGAAACTGGAACTAGCGGCAGATGAGCAATATTTCAGCTGCATTATTGGCTCATTTGCAGACTATCTATGCAACTATGGACACACACAGAAATCATCAGTGTTTTATTTTACTTTAGCCTATCTGTACAGTGAAAAATAAATTTATATAACAGCTCGTATTTTGAAAATTATTCCAACTGTTAAAACAAAATCTTTGGTGGGGATTCATAAAAATTTCAGAAGCACATGACAGACTGACAACCAATTAGTAGTTAAATGTGCAGTGACAGGTTAACATGTATTTTTAATTGAACAACACACGTAAAAGGACAGTGATTTTACTGATGTTCTAACAAGAATGTGCAAAACACAATTTTGTCCTACCAACAGAACTAAAACAGACACCAGCATCTCTCCTCATATCACCTGGATATATATGCAGTATATATCACAATACAGTAAATTTTTGAACATTTCATTAATATTGTTACATAATCTAAAAGATTTTACTTATTAATCAAGGTAAAAAGAAAATTTGAAGCATCATTTGATTTTCAAATTTTTTTATTATTTTTTACCTCAGTGGGTGTTAATGTATGGATTTAAACCGATTTAAAGAAAGAGGCTTGGAAAAGGAGGGATTTAGTATTCCTTGAGAGTCAGAAGATGAACATGTTCTGTCAGGTAGTCCAAACCCCACTGTTTATGTCTTTCATTAAATGCATCTTCAGAGGCCAGTAGCTGAATTTCACAAGCACCTCCTGGAAAAAAATCTTTGATGTAAAAAAAAAAAAAAAAAAACTAAAACAGACCCAACACCTACAAACACAAAAACCTTTGGAGAAATTACAGTATATACTGAATTATACTACTTGTGAAAATAAATGCAATGGGAAAAAAAAGTGATGGTGTAATATTATACAAAATTTCCTTACATCATGTGTGTGTGCATAGCATCTAAGATAGTTACTTCAATAACTGTCATATGATAAAGCAGCCTTAATTTGTCCAGCAGCTAACTTACCAAATAACGTTTTTACTTCTTCATCTGGTACAAAAAACGGTGGACCTGAAAACAGGCACATGTGAGAACAGCAAAATCCAACACACACACACACACACCGTTAGGTCAGACCAGTCAAATGTTCGTGCCTCAGCGGCACCACTTTGAAGCGGCCATGTCCGTTAACACACACCGAAAACAAGCTTTACCTGCATACAGATCTGGGTTGTAAAGCAGCGTGTCCAGAAGGTATCGACAGTCCTTGTCCATCAGAGACATTAACAGGGTTGCGTACCTTTAACATACAGAGAGCAAAAACCTGCATTTATTCCCATTGTTCTCATTCATGGACATTTCCCTGGCAGGACCCAGTTAAGTGTCATGGATTTCGTTACCTCGGTCTGTCACATGGGTTAATGGCCACCAGGGAGCCTCGGTCCCAGATCGCGCCAAATTGTCCGACCACAGAGCTGAGGGGACATATACACAGCAGAAATGTCATATCTCTCTCAAAAAAGGAAACACACTTTCTAAACATGTAACTTTATCTTCTCCTGGGCCCAAACTACATCTTTTTTTTCCAAAATCTTTGTTGAGATTCATCTTAAAAGCAAAGTGGAACAGATCCTTCTAAGTGCTAAACAGACACAAGTTCATTTCTTCAAGGCATTTAAATTGTAAAACGTTTCCCTTAATCCTATAATATAGATGGTAAATAGATTTACAATGCTCGTACTGCAATGAATACTGTCCCAAAAAGGTCCAGATCTTACTTGTTAAGTGCTTCATTATCAGCAAATACATGAGAGAGTTTCAGTGGCAGGTCCTACCTGGAGAAATCATATAGTGAGCACTGGAATATAGATATTGTTCCATCAGAACTCTGTGGAGAACAGCAAAACCACTCATAAGAAGAGAGGAAGCATAATTCAGTTTTTTAGCTTGCCTATAATAGAAACAGTGTGTATGTAGTTTTTTCAGAATTACACAGCATCTCCCAGCCAGATGGGAATATGCTCTAAATATAACCATAGCAACACAGATCCTCCCATTACTGTGTTACCTACCATTACTTAAGGGACTTGGACTGTCAAATTCACATTTTCTAGATACCTTGAAAAGCTTGGCGTCGTTAATATTAGGAACCTCTTCCACCGTGTAAGTCAAGTTTTGTTCTTCAAAGAACTGCCTGATCCCGGTTTCGGAAATTTCAACTCCAACAACAGAGTGGCCCATATCTGCAAGCCTGCAAGGTACACAATACTACAGTTGCTCTGTTTTCTTTGTGTTGTGTTCAAAACTGGAATGCCTTCCTTCAGATCACTTACCATTTCATGTCCACAGCCTTTCCACAGAGAGGAAAGAAAAATCGCACCCGTCTGCGGCCGCACAAAACCTTGCCGAGGTTTCTTTCCAGTAGACTATCAAACACAGACAAAAAAAAAAACACTTAAAACTGGACACAGTGATGATGCTGTATATATGACAAGTCTGACACTGTTCAAGTCATGGCACCGCAGCCCTGCCCTCCACCTGCAAAGGGGCGTCTTACTGGTGCACATGAGCGTTATGGAAGCCGGTCCTGCCGGTGTGCCAGCGCTCCTCCCACTCGCTGACGGCCATAACCCTGTCCTTCTGAGCGCTCATGGCTGGGACTCGCCGCAGAACCCGGTCTCGTAGTCACGTGGTGAGCAGCTCGCCTAAGCGTGACTTTTGGGATTCACAAATTTAAATGCTTACTTGAACTGAACAGGACACACTTGTCTGCAGACCAACCAGGTCGAACGCTTTACGTTTAGTATATTCTATAGAGTTGCGTGCAAAATATTGCTCACGATTTAACTTTGTACGTGGAAGGTTGACAAGGAGCAGGTTAAGAATATTATGTAATGAAACTGTACATTTTATTAGACGTGTATCCAGTTTAAAGTTATGAAAATCTTGAAAATTCTGGTTTCATGTAGCTGTAAACCTGAGCAGCTGCAAGGTTTTAGGGAAAAAAAAAATCAGTATTACAGTACGTCTCTCGGTAATAACGCACAAAAGCGTCGTATAAGGCAATGTGTAACTAATTTCAGAAAAACACCACATACCAGACATGTAAAAGTTATGTTATGGCTTTAATCACCACGTATAAAACAGCAATCATCTTAAAGTATGTACACATACCTTTCAAAATTTTAACTTAATTCAAATTTGAAATAAAACAGACACCAACATGCTCCGTTTCATACGTCCTTGTATGAAGAGGATACGCATGTGAAGTTTGTAAAGAAACAGTAAAATGAATAATACCACGGCAATCAGAAGGTGCCTTTACACACTGCTAGCTTTCAGTCACTGTCCCGGAAGTACATGGTGACAAACACAGGTGAGGTCCGACAGTAACACTGTATTCTGGATATTGCTATTGGTTAACATCATAACGCGTCACAATTACGTCACTGATATTCATCTTACTACGGGGACGACTTTGGAACCACTTACAACACAATCAGTTTAGAACTAAGCCGCGTTAACATATTTCTTTTTGTGTTGGTTATGAAACGCAATGCTGAATAGGACACAAACAGCCGCAGTTTGTCCATTAACATTTTAGGTAAATATAGAAATTAAAACATTGTCACTGGGCAACAATGCTTCCACCAGATCATTGTTTCCTTACACCTCCAAGGTGGCAGGGTCAAGTCTGAAGTTGGGTTTTGTCTGTGGAGTTTTTAATCATTGCTGTTAACAGTGTGTGCACGCACACACACGCTAGTTTACGTCATTTAACCAAGCACCCCATTCAGCACACACTGTGCTTTAGGACACGTTTGGCTCCAAGCTACCTCAATCCAGAAGGAGTTTAAGAAATGAAAGAATATGGTCGAACAAACAGCAAAAAGAAAACTGCTTGCAAATCCCAACCATCATTACAATTTCTTCATATTGTAGTAACAGTTTTGATGTACGTCTATCCTGAAACAGACCTTGCTTTGGAAAAAACTAAGTTTGTGCCGTCGGCTGTGTCAGCAAAAAAAAAAAAAAAAAAAAAACCCTTTCCATACTTGTATTTCTTAAATTTACAAAAAACACGTCAAGAAGTTACACTTGCAGAAAAAACAAGAACTGGCAACCTTGTCCATGCATACATAGAACAAAAAAAATTTTATGTGCCGTTTATTAATTCCGTATTAAAACACATCCATAGATTTGATGTAAAACAACTATGAACAAAGGCATCCCTGTATTTTGTCACAGACAAATTAATCTCCCCCTTACAGTGCATCACCGTCAACCAGAAGTTGCATTATGACAGACCAAAACATATTTTACGTGACGAAAAATCTGTTATTGCGTTTCAAGAATGTGTTGAACTCGGATATCTCAGGAATATGATAAATGTATAGTGCCTTACTCTATAAATGAATTACGAGTCGGACACGCAAAAGATATTCAAGCTAAACTGTCTCCAAATGTTTGCTAAACATGTTTCAGACCCAACATTGTAACAGCATACAGATGCTGGCATAATTTCTGCTCAGCAAGCAAACATTAATTTATACATATATACACACACAATTTTATATATGATTAGAAAACATAAAAAAACGTTAGAGCAGTTTCGGTTCTGCCTGTCCACCAATATGACTGCAACATGGATTTACTGCACTCACAGCTGGAACCGCGATAAGGCTGCAATGTTACACTGAGTACCACCAGAGGACAGTGTACAATGCAGACCCTCACTTCGTACCACTTCTGGCCTCTGTAGCTCTCGTCGTGTTCACCTGGCCTCTCTTCCACACTGGTGGGATCTTGGAGAGGAGGGAAGGAACAAACAGGTGATGCTGGTTAGAATGACATCGCTGCAAGCATTTGTTTAGCCCCTCCTCTTGGACATTAGTGTTCACAGGACACAGAGCGTGAGATACCGTGGGTGGAGAGGAAGGCACCAGGTGTCGGCCCAAGAAGGAGAGCAGACGTCTCCAGATGAGGCCGCTGCCCAAAAACATGAAACCCGTCACCAGCCAGAACACGCGGGGATCCTACAGGAAAGGAACTCGGTTATACACCTCACATGAATGTCTGCAGCGTCGTTTCCAATTTTTACACAAGCTGCCCCAAAATCAGCACAAGCTCTCAAAACACACTCTACACTAACGATTGTTTTTGTGAACGTCATTTGCAGCTCGTCATTTTATTTGGCTGTTTTAATAACTACTTTTTCAGGGGCAAATGGTTTTTAAAGCATGACTGAGGCTTTGGGGTAAGTGCTAATTTCCCGACGCGAGGGGGGGAACATACCTCTTCAAAGGAGGACTCCAGGTTCATGCCAAAGGCCACGCCAATCAGGCCGAAGAGGGAGAGCGAGAAGGTTCCCATAGTGAGTTGTAGGTTCAGACGCATCATTACGTTACGATGGCTTCCTCCCAAAAAAAAAAAAAAAAAAAAATCCAACTTTACAATAGCAATTACTGAAAACACTTAAAGCCAAACCAACATCTGCTACAATAGCACAACGAGAGCAGCTGCTCACAACAGGAGTCATTAAGCACCATCTTGTAAAGTAAAAAAAAAAAAAAGCGCTGTCATTCAAAAAAGTTGGCCAGCAATTTCATCAGGCCCAATGAAGGGAGGCTACCTGTCGAGGTTAATGAAGATGACGCTTTCGCAGTCATCGATGAGGCCCTTCAGCTCACGTGTCTTGTTCCCCAGCTCCTCCGCCTGCATGTAGTAGTTCTCCAAGAGCAACTCCATCTCCTCAGCATGGTCGATGCCGTGGCTGCTCTCCTTGCTACCTCCAGACAGACAGAGACAGAGACATCAGGAGCAAACCAATCCTTCTGTACTGTCCTTGTTATAAATGTAGCCAAACTGCCAAGTCACACATACTAAAACACGTTTAAAATACATTTTGAACAGTCGGCTTTTTTGAAAGCAGCCTCTGATGCAAGGCAAACCCAAAGGCGGAAGCAGGCTTAAAAAGTGCACCTACAACACCTGAGGGTCCGTCCACTTGGTGAGACAGAGCTCCTCGATAAGTTCATCCTCGTCCAGGATTTTCAGCAAGCACTCCTTGAACACTTTAATGTCCGTCTCCAGCTCAGACAGGCTACCGCAGAGACACGGCAGTTACACCACAGACCCAAAAACAAATACACACAAAAACAGCAGAGGGAACAAACTGAAGGACAGATAAGGTGTGTTTACTTTTTGCTGTTCTGCAGGAGTACATGTAGCTGGCTACGGTCTGCCGAGAGCAGCTTGGGGTCCACAAGGGATTCCAGTGTGTCCAGAATGAGTGGCTGTACCTCGTTCAGTCTGGTCTGCAGGTTATTCAGCTGTGGAGGGCAACACCCATTGTCTGACCTCTGCTCACAAAATAAGCGTGCTTTTTGCAACACATTTTCAACCAGGTCTTTGTGTCTTTACACTGAAAAGATGTGGGAAAGGTACGAAGGTGCTATAAAGAAGACACTAATGCACAATCATGGTCAAAGTCATTATATGTTAGGCAGGTCAAGAGAGGCTCACTCTGTGTTGCAGTATGGCTTCGATGACCCTGAATTCAAAGGGCAGCGAGCAGGTGAGCAGGGCATAGTCTCCTGCTAGCTGTGGAGCCAGTTCCCTGAGCAGCCAGTGCTCTAGGCCCAAGCCACGGAAGTCAAGGATGAACAGGCTCTGGGGCGTGACCACGGCCTTCAGAGACTGCAAGGAACACAGATAGCTGTCACAACCAGGACCACAGAAACAGCTCTGGTCTTCAAGCCACGCAAAGGGGCCGTGACACATAGGAAGTGGGCCGGACCTCCATGCGCATGATGATGCAGTTGTTTCTACCGGTGATGCTGGTGATGTGCTGGAACCTCAGGTCTCGTGCTTGTAGTCCGAGCTCCTGGTATAACTCTGTCTTTTTTCTCTCTAAAGTACACAAGCAACAAAAAGGCAGTCAGTGCTCGAGTCCAAATCATGTGCAGTCTACCAGACACAAAGAGATAAAATTGGGCCTAATTTTGTCACAACTCAACTTTTATTTAAACTTTGATCAAACTTAAAATTATGTATATAAAAAACACTTTACCAAACCCACTGGCAAAATGAACTCAGAAATCTCCACTCACCAAATGAGGTGACATTCCCATCTATTTCAAATTTCATCTGCAACCAAAAACAAAAATTAAATACGATCACTTTAAAAGGTTTTGTGAAACGTTGTCCGCGTGGACTAGCATACAGGGATAGAAACGTACGTACTACTGAAAACACAGGAACCACACTTGACAGAGCTGCCTGTGAGCTGTCTGTTACTCCGTGTCGGCAGAAAAAACCTGAGACAAAAAGGGGAAAAAAAAAAAAAAAAACTTCAGTTTGCTAAACTGTGATACAAGCCCTTAACAATAAACACATATAAACTAGCATACAGACATGAGTCTTATTCGGATCCATAGAAACGTACTGTTAGGATTTGACCTTCGCCACCAGGAGCCCCTGAGATCAGTCCAGTCCGCACCCGGCCAAGACGAGTGACAACGACGCGCATTTCTGCAGGTCCAACAGTGAGAAAAGAGGACAGGGGAAAGCCCAACTCTCTGTTCTAGTGCTGTCCAAAAACTACCCTGAGAAACAAGTCTAAAGCAAACTTCCATTCGGGCTAATTTTATCTGAGCCAGTTACACCGGCAATCTTAAAGCTGCGAGATGCGCAGGTACTACCACTTCAGGTGGTAGTTGGCTAACTTTCCAACTAGTGGTATAAATTAGTGGTTTACCACACTTGCTTGTAAGAGGTGACGGAAATATCCGTGTTATAATCCGAGCAGTAACTGCTTACACTGAAGCAGTTCCCAAATCGCTTTCGAGGTACACTTTTAAGAGTTCATGCGACGTCTCAACTTAGCTCGAAGTTAGCAGCTGTAACACGTATCAACCCAGTGGAGTTCGCTGGCAGAACATTTCCGTGACTGCCCGTTATTATTGTTGTTTCACAAATGACACAGGTTGTACGTCCCATATTGCAGGAAAGTCCATCTAATTGATGTTAGCAGTAGAGTTTGGAGGTGCTAACCCATTAGCCATGCGTACCGCAGCTGGTAACGACGTTACCGGTTGTTCCCATGATGCATTGCGCCTTTACGTCATTACGTCCACCAGGAAGTGTAGACCACGGAAGAACAGCTCCACGCTTTCGGATGGATTAATTGCTGTTTGAGATGCATGATTAAACAGTATGGATTGATGTCTCTTGTCCTATGTTTAGCACTATATTTCCACTTTTAAAAATTACCTCGCGTTTAATTGAGACGTGATCGGGTTCGTCGTTTTCGCTAGCTAGCGGGTACTCACACCAAGTCATGGACCCATATCAAGCCCGGGGGATTTTTTGCACCTTGTTTGAAGTTTTTGGATTTTACTGACATCCTGTGTGGTACGCTGAAAACGCTAAACACGTCCACTTGTTTTCCTCATTCAGTAGCTCACAGGAGCGATCTAAAGTCAAACATTTATGCGCGTCGCTGGAAGAGACAGATCGACATGATTCAGAAGACCTCTTTCACCACACTGATTGTCGGGGTCTTTGTCGTGTATGTGCTGCACACCTGCTGGGTCATGTATGGCATCGTTTACACCAAGCCTTGTGATAGACCCAAAAGCGACAACTGCATCAGCTCGTACTTGGCAGAAAAACCCCGACTTCAGGTTAGTTTCACTGTTAACTAGTAGGACACCTGTTACCACTGACGTGTCTGTTTGACAGACGTTCATCAACGCTGACATTTGCTTGCTTGTTCCGCAAAACATTTACCACATTTGGGGTGACTGAAATGGTTATCATTTACAGCTTTTAACTCACCCAACTCATTTTGTTTAGTTAGCTAGTAAACTTTCAATAAGACGATAATCGCATGTGTCTTTTTTGAAATATCCAGTTGAGCATCTACACAGCATTGAAACCCAGCGGTAATGGCGGACACAACCTCATTCTGAAAGTTGACGACTTCGACGTGCATTCCAAATTTGAAAGGTAAGCAGGTGCACTGCAAGATCTCACAACTTTATATAGTTTCCAGCGGGAACTGGGCGGAGTTGTATTGTATATAGTTTTTTGTGTAAAAGCCAATTCTGCATGAAAAAGTTTTCCATGCTCTGCATGTGTTCTTGTACAAAACGTTACAGTATCAAACGTCAATAAGTTTATTTCAGTCAATACTGTTACAGGATAGGGGTTAGTTTGTCTTCTTTATTGCACTTAACACGTGTCACTGCTGTTTTGCATTTAAAGGAAAATTAACGTGTCCCTACCAAAGAAAACGCGAAACAATGGGACACTGTACACGCTGGTATTTGTACACCAGGCTGGCGTGTCACCTTGGCAGGACAGCCGACAGGTGCACCACGTGGCTCAGCTGACGACCTACATGCTGCCCAAACCTCCTGAGATCAGTCTAATCTCTGGTCAGGAGGATCTGAAGGTCAGTTACTGCCCTCTGCCATTTTATTGCCAGATGTGTTTTTTTATTTTTTATTTTTAAGTCTTTCCAAGATCCGTGCTCCTCTGTGTTTTTCCATTACCGTAAGTGTATGGATACAATGTGATCCGGTTAATTTAGTCCTCTGCCCAGAATGGCTCTCGTTCCCGCTTAGACTTGACAAAATGTTTCCCCCGCACCTGTGCCTGTTTCCGGTTCTGCACTTCACCTCACTGACCTGCGGTCCGCAGCAACCGGAGCAGCAGAAGCGCGTGGCCGACGGCGCTACTAGCAAGCCCGTGTCTCACTGGCGCTCCCGCCTCACCCTCAACATCATGTCCGACGACTTCGCCTTTGACAGGGACGCCGTTCCCGGCGACGTGCACCGCTACCTCAGAGTGTAGGAATGCCGGGCGCGGCGCTGCTACATTGACTTCATTAACCACGAAACCATTGCCACCGTGATACGGGTTTCTAACGTATCGCCTCTGTTGTGCAGGTTTCCGAGCGGGAAGAAGATGATGTACCTTCCACTCTTATTTATTGACGAGCTCAGCAACAGAGTGAAGGATTTAGTGGTAAGTTCCACCTGTGTGCTATTCATCTAACATGCAACAATTATGAACTATGGAAGCATTTGCCAACCGGACAATAGGGGATAGCAGAGAGTCATGGGATATCAATGTCCTGACTCTTGATATCTTTCTCATCTCAAGAGAGTTCTTAAGAGTAGCTGACCTGGTGGATCTGTGGTCTTAAGCTTCTTGGGGACTGATGCAAGAGCAGTATGAAAACCTTTTTAACCCCAATTTATGTCATAATTCCTAAACATGTAAGGGGTAAACAGTCTTTGTGTGATGCATCGTCTGTGCAGGAAATCAACAGCAGTACTGCAGAACTGCCCCTCACTGTATCTTATGACACAATTTCTCTGGGCAAACTCCGCTTCTGGATCCATATGCAAGATGCAGTGTACTCTCTACAGCAGTTTGGTAAGTCGAAGCATCGTTCTCACACAGTATCTTGTCTAAATTTTGTAAGATGTAAAATTTTTAAAAAGTGTGGTAATCCAGTATATCCTCTTCTAGCTGTAAATGTCCTTGAGTAAAATTAGCATATTGAAATGCGTGTATCTGGGGGGGGGGGGGGGGGTTTTTTAGCTTGTTGACCCAGCGGAAAGTTCAGATTTCTTCACTGTTCCATTAGGTTTCACTGAAAAAGACGCAGATGAAATCAAGGGGATTTTTGTGGACACAAACCTCTACTTCCTGACTCTGACGTTCTTTGTGGCTGCGTTTCACGTACGTGATTTCAGTTACTTTTGCGACTAACGTCAATGAAGAAAAACTTTCACAACCACCGACGTTGTTGCGTTTCAATGTCACGTCCTTCCTTCTATTTACCGAGATTCAGCAGCTCATCCTGTACGGTACATGGTTGGACACATTGATGCATGAGTGGATTGTGTGTTTTTTCCCCTCTAAAATGTCATTTGTTGGTGCGCAGCTCCTTTTCGACTTTCTTGCTTTCAAAAATGACATCAGCTTTTGGAAGAAGAAGAAGAGCATGGTGGGAATGTCCAGCAAAGCGGGTAGGTTTGGACACGTGGCCAGACCGACGGACACCCGTCAACATATTGAACACAAAACTCCATGGTGTTAAAAGGGAGAGAACGCTGGTTTTGACACCTAAGTTTGTTTTCAAAAACTTCCATAAACTGTTCTGGAAGGTCTTATTTCCTAGTCCGGCAATAGATCAACGACCTGGTGTATACTGGGATTTGGTAACGGTTAGGGTGCATTTGCGTTCTGCAACTACCATAATATCCACTCAAATTGTTGTATCTTCTAAAAACAAAGGACAATGGTTTAAGCTTGATAGATTGGAGTTGAGTTTTTTGCAATGTAATGTACATTGGGACATATATACACACACACGCTGATTTGATATATACAAAAAAAAAAAACAAACATCGAGGCTTCTGATGGAATCAAGATTGAAGTTTGCCTGGTTTGTGTTTGTGTCCTGTTGACCTTGTTATTTAATTTATGTTGCTATTTTTTACATTGCAAATTTAAGTAGGGCCTATTGGATAATTGAGGTCTGTTTTCTTAATGGTGTTTGGTTCTGTTGCAGTGCTCTGGAGGTGTTTTAGTACCATTGTGATTTTCCTCTACTTGCTGGATGAACAGACCAGTCTGCTTGTTCTCATCCCTGCTGGAATAGGTTCTGTGATAGAGGTACAGACACACTTTTTACGTCACCATTTATAACTCTGTCCTGAGAACACGAGCTGCATTTACAACAGTCTGCCTCTGTCGGTGCCGCCCTCTTCCTAGGTGTGGAAGGTAAAAAAGGCGTTCAAAATACAGGTTTCATGGAACGGAATGAAACCCTCGTTCCGGGTGAGTTTAAAAATCTCGGCCCTCGTGTCATAACGACAGCTTGAGTTAGAGGGGTGGAAAAATTTGCGTTCAACTCCTTAACAAGCATTTTCTCTTTAGTTTGGAAAATTAAATGAATCGGAGAAGAGAACAGAAGAATACGACACTCAGGTGAGAGATTGAACACCAGCTAGATCCAAAATGTTCTGAGGGAAGAGCAGCCTTCATTTGTCTTCAGACCTCGCTTCCTACAAAGACAGTCTTTTTCTTTTAGCCTCTAGCTGCCTTTAACCTAGGATGTAAAAGACGTAGTAGAAGATCTTAGGGCCGTCTTGTCTTTACATCGGCAGGCAATGAAGTACCTGTCATACCTGCTGTACCCTTTGTGCATCGGAGGAGCTGCCTATGCTTTAATATACGTGAAGTACAAAAGGTAAGGTTTTAGCTCAACTCAGTGGCTTTAATGTAAGATGCACTATTGTGTCTTTATACATTTATTTTTTTCCCCCCAGTTGGTATTCCTGGTTGATCAACAGTTTTGTCAATGGTGAGTCCAGATTTCAGCTAATGTATGAAATTCTAATGGTTTTGGTCAGACTAACTGACACTGGACCATCTCGGTTATCCGTGTAGGGGTCTATGCTTTTGGGTTCCTCTTCATGCTCCCCCAGCTCTTCGTCAATTACAAGGTGAGTTTTGACTTGTCGTTTAATGCCGGGACGTTACGAACTGTGCGTTTCTGCTCCTGTTTAATTCGCTGTCTTCTCTAATAGCTGAAATCAGTGGCCCACTTACCTTGGAAGGCTTTCATGTATAAGGTGAGTGTTTAATACGTTTGAAGATGCTTTGTGTGTGTGTGTGCGCGTCTCTTTGGTGAGGTAACTTAACGGAAACTGAGATGGCAAAACGATACTCCTTACTGTTGTCCAGGCGTTTAACACCTTCATCGACGATGTCTTTGCCTTCATCATCACCATGCCGACGTCCCACCGCCTGGCCTGCTTCAGGGACGACGTGGTCTTCCTCATCTACTTATATCAGAGATGGTGAGAGCAGACTGCTGTTCTTCTCTCAGGCTAACTCAATGAAAACGGGAATTTTCATGAATAACGCATAAAATTAAGACTGAGCCGCGTACACTTCAAAAGGCTTCGTTTTCACACCTGCAGTGTTTAGTCTGGTTGAATCGAATTCTAGTTTGTTTTCCCCTTTGGACTTGTCGTTTGGGCAGGTCTGAACCTAGCAATCACACTAGGGTGTGGACTAAAACAGCCGTACCGAGACCCTTTACTGGAGGTGGCCTTGGTCTGGTCCCAGACAAACTGAAGTGGTTTCTTTGTGGTTTGAATGTGATCCAACCTCGATCCAGACCAACAAGGAGTACGCTGCGAGTTTTAGCTAAGCGGCTCCCTTAGCCAGGTGCACTTTGCATGCTGGGATGTGGCAGAGCTAACGTGAACAGTTGAAACTTCTAACAATAGGAGAAAGCAGGTCTGATGTGCACTCGCAACGAGGTGCGTTGTTTTCTTGATGTTTGGGAAGATGAGAACATCTGTCAGCTCCTACAAACAATTTCCTTCATAGGGCTATTCACCAGAACAGAACATGGATCTTCTTGTGTTTACGCTCTCATTCCTGCCCCCCGACTCTCTTAACCAGTGAACTGAGAGAACAGTCTCATGTGACTTAGTGATGCATTTTGGTTCAATAGTTTTTTTTTTCCCCCCCATCTGAAAAGGAACCAAACCAAGGACAAAACTGACCAAATTAGTCAAATTACATGCAAATTAGTCTGCTGATTCAGAGTAGTGCAAACTACAGTTTTGAAACCATCTGGCAAGTGTAGTGGGGAATCTGACATGGTGCAGTTAAGATTACTTTTAAGGATTATATAATGATTCTCATGAAACTGAATAATCCTGATTAGTAAAGGCTTAGATCCGTATAACATAAAACAGCATTGTGTCGACATGGTAACACGACTCGCCTCCATTTTTTTTTTTTTTTTTTTTTTTTTTTTTCCACCCAAAGGCTGTATCCTGTAGACAAGAGCAGAGTCAATGAATACGGCGTGTCATATGACGATAAACCAATGGAGAAGGACCATGAAGACTAGACTAAACCAAACAGAAGAAATGAAACGAGCAGCTGGAAACATCTGACTGTTCGCCTCAAACGGACACCAGAAAAGGCGCTAGCGAGAGATTGTGTGGGAGAGGAGTGCGGCCGTCGCTCACCACCATCGATAATGCCTATGTTGAGATATGCGGACTCCACCCCTTCCCCCACCTCTCTCCATCACTGTATGCTTGGGTGTGCTAGCGCCACTAACCCCCCCCCCCCAGCTCACACTTGCTTTGCTCAGGACAGACTGGTAGCCTTGCAGTCGGATGAAGCATGAGTCTGCCTGGGGCTGCGGCCCTTTTGCTAACACAGCCATGTCCTGCTACATCCAGACCGCTTTTTCACACCAGCTTTTGAAGACAAAAGAAAAACGCAACTGGGTACATGTTAATATGTGAAGACACTTTCAGTCATTCCTACTTTTCTTCACTTCATACTGACCATTTAAGAAATGTGCCAAACCCACTTTGAGAGATGGGTTTTTTTTTTTTTTTTCTCCCCTCTTCGGGAAAATGATCAAGCCTGTTGAGTGTTGATTTACAGTTTATGTACATGTTTCTTTTCAAGACTTGTCACTGAACATTTCCATTCATCCTTTGATTTTGCTAGTAGCTGTTATCTTTTGATGCAACTGGAAAATAATCCCACAACTATGGCAAAATGTGAAGGAAACCGTTTACCCAGGTGTGCATTAAGGACCAGTCTATGGAAATGTTCAGTAGTGGTTTACCTGTAGGTCATTAATTTGTCTTTACGTTTTCACCTACTGTAATTTTGTTTGAAAATAAATGATGGTCTTGACTTGAACTCCAACAGCAGCATGTTTGCTTTTGAGAGCTCAGATGTCACAAGTCAAGGGCAGCTGTGGCTCAGAGCTGGGCGCATCTCACATTTCTTTAAAATAAAAACAAAGTGGGCATTTCATACAAATTAGAAACATCCTCTTTCAGCTCCCCTGAACAGTTAAAGTATTGGTTTGTTTTAGTGGAGAATATACACACAGTAAACATGCTAGATTTTCTGACAAAAGGTTAGGAGGGTAAAAAATATAACGTTTGATTGACTTTGCCTTTACATGTACCAAATGGACCATACGCAAACATGCAAATAGTTTTTCTAAACGTCTCTCCGGTGTTTTACATACTAGTCGTAAATATAGTAATTTTACACGTATAAACTGTTGAACCACGTGTGCGTTATCTTCATGTCACTAATGCAAATCTGATTGTTTAAAAAAAAAAAAAAAAAAAAGTGGCACAGATGCAAAACTAAAAGCTTCCATTGGGAGTACACCATTTCACTGCCACAACCGTTCTGTAGGAAAGCTCATTTTTAATTTGTGATTAGTTTACAGAGCAAAGACGTAATCGACAGCCACGTTTGCCTCGTCGAACCCACTAACCAAGGCCAAGTTGTTAGCAGGTGACCCAGTTACACTATAGGTTACACTCCATATTACAACTGAATCTACAGATAGATTTGTACAGAGCTGTAGCATGAAATAACTGAAAAAAGGCTTACAGGTAATAATGCAAGAAGGCAAACAAATATTAGTGAAGATAAACACCCCGCATTAATCAGAACCGCTTGTATTTCCCTAATTTACAAGCTGCGTAGATAAAGAGTGGCTCTAAACGAAGACTGTTGCATAAAAATGCACTAGCAGTTTACACGCATGTTTGCAGTACTCTGCTTTCAACAGAGGTTGAAATGTCCATTCCGCCAGTAGCACGATGGGGGAGGGAAAAAAAAAAAACCCAAAATGGCTTCCTAACGTGACACTGACAAAACAAACCCGCAAACAATCTAAAGGTTAGCGCAAAAAGAAAACAATTAATTTTAATTAGCGTTCGAGAGAAACTCAAATGAAACTGCGATTTAGTTCAAGACAGATGCAATATTTTTATAGTTCCTTTGTTAATGTTCTGTTACTAACAAGGTGTTGAACTACAGAATGGCTGCAACTAACTGATGCTAAACAAAACAATAAAATCAAGTGTTTTGCTTAAACTTAAAATTTTAAAATACTTTAAAATAATCTACATGGGGGAGGGGGGCACGTGATGCGCCAATCTGAGCAGACGTCAGTTTTTAGGCTCCGCATTGGATTTTTTTTTTTTTTAAAGATATACTTTAGCTCAACTTTTTCACCAAGACGGTTCTGAGTGTTTCGTAAACGTATAATGTCATTGGGCGTCTTTTTTGTACACCCTGTTTCAAGTAAAGGGGCTAAATCTAAAGCTAGCCCTAATGATGCAGCAGCTAGCCATAGCCTGAAGAGTGAGATCATGTATGACACCGAGGACAAAGCCTAGTGCTAATGTGATTGTGGAACGGGTGTCAGCTAATATATAGGGTTACAAGTTGACCGAAGTGACAAAGCCACTGAACGAGCTCGCCGAGACATCCGACAGTTTAATAGAAAGGATCGGGACAGTGGAGCAACGAGTCTCGCACTCGGAGGATGTCACGGCTGTGAATGAGTCACGCGTTTGACATATCGAGGCTGAACTTAAGAAAACACCTACAGAGCAGTTCATTACATTACTCCTCAGAATCCAGTATAAAAATAATATATAGTAGTGCCATATTGGGAACTTTTCTATGCAGGTTAGTAAAACAGCAAAGGGTTTTGTTATGACAGAGCCTGACATGACGATGAACCGGTGTGTGTTAGTTTACCCATGTTTGTGTGAGCTTTTTTGTCATTACCTTTCCTGCTGTTATTATGTTTGCTCAAAATCTGCACAGATTCCCTGATCATACAATAAGTAATCTAGAGACAGCACTGCAAATTATAGAACACGGCAACTGCCGCCTCACATGAACAGCCCTGTTGTCATGGAGAACGACCTGCACTCCTCAGCGACAAAAGGTGTCTTCCTCCTAAAATTCTTGCAGAACAAGGGCACGGTTCACCTACCCATTCCTAATGCTGCAAATTCCGTGCATTCGTATGGAAGTGAAGCTTTTCAAGGGAAGAAGGGCTAAGGGCAGAAACGCAAAGAACGCGATGGAGAAGACTGTGTTGAGCGTGAGGAAAGGACAAAGCCCCGGAACAGGTTCTGTGATGCTCCTGTCAGCATTGCGCCCCCTACTGTTGGGGGTAGTACTGCTGCTGTGGCGGCTGCTGGGGGTATGGATAGGGCTGTTGGTGCGGCTGCGGTGCCCCAGGGTAGGCAGGTTGTCCTGGGAGCTGGTAGGGCACATATGGCATGTTGTACTGCCCGTAGCTGTAGGGGTTGTAAGCCATGGGCATCTGGTAGTACCTGGGGAGGGGAGAAAGGAAGGGGACATCAGTGCGGCTCATGGGACCCAGAATGGGTTTGTACCACACCCTACCTCAACGCAATGCATCGCCACCGTTTGTCCTCTTACCCAGGGTAGCCTTGGTACGTCGGATACGGTGGGCCCTGAGCCTGCGGCAGCGTCGCTGCGGTTGGAGCTGGAGCTGCGACGGCGTGTGGCGGAGCCGCGCTCACCGGGGGTGGGGCGCTCGCCGTGCCGCTGGTCCCCGTGGAGAAGTTTGGAGGAGGGGGTCTCGCAGGAGGCTGGGGCTTGGCAGACTGCTGCTGGGGCTGACGGGAGAGCAAAGAGACTCCGGCCTGAACGAGACGCGCAGCCCAGACCGCGCAGCCTCTTTCCTGTCAAGCCTATATTTACAGTAATGGTCCTAGAAACCAGTGGTGTGTCTTGGGCTTCTCACTCCTCAAATCGAATTTTACAATACAGTCTACAATCCACCAAACTATTCAACCAACCCTGGCTTGGTCCAAGCCTTGCCCTTTATAGGCTCCTCCCCCATTGGTACATACCATTATTTGGGCAATCACGATAACCCACATTAGCAACGCACCCTCAATGCACACATACACTTGCATCGGTAACTAATTAAAAGTGTTTACATAAATTAAAATAATACACCAAAACACAGCATAAAGAAAGCATTTTAAAGTTTGTTTTTTCCATCTCCCCTTTTACCTTTTTGGTACAGGCATCTTAGCTCATGTGAGTAACCTCGTTTTACAAATACACGAGACGTCCCACGTCGGGTTTTTGTTTTCTCACGCGATAACCCAAACCCGGAGGAATCTGCATAACAAATGCCTGTCGGACAAACGGAGCTCACCAGTAATACTTACTAAGATGTCCTCTTTCCTGATGGAGGTATTGTCCTGTGCAATAAGTGCACGTGTATGTGTACAAAAGAACGGGAGCTGTTATGTGAAATAAAGGCGCGTGTAACCAGCTGCGTATTGTGAAACAAAGTGATCGAACGAATCAGAAACGCTGCGTGACTGGTTGCGGGCTGTGTATGTTATGTATGTGTTCGTGCTGTCCGTGGCCCAGGACAGAGCCCTCTGTCACACCAAGCATTTCCACATCTGCCAGCCCGAAGCTGGGACGCTCACATGTGGTTTCTCAGAAAAGCAGATGGCAAACAAACAGGAGACGGCTTACTTGTGCTTTTGCAATAGAAGACACCCAACATTATCAACACATATTCCGCCTCCGTTCTCTACGGGTACACAAACACCCCATTAGCGTTTGAGTAAGGGTTACTTACAACTGCGGTTCTGGGAGCTGGCGTGGGACCGCTGGCAGAAGCAGGCGGAGCACCAGGGTTAGTCTGATACGAGGGCACCGTAAACGAGGGGGCGCTGGGCTCTCGGGCAATGCTCTGCTGAAGTTCCCTGTGACATCACAGAGTCCCCTCAGCTAAATCAGGTACAGGAAAGTTTGCCAATCCAGTTGGGGGCATGAGCAGAGTCCGAGTGGACCGCTAGGGAAACTGTTACATCTAACCTCCATTTAATAGACTTTCAAATTCACTTCAAACACCTCCTGAATGAGCAGCTCCCAGGCGACACATAAACACACACACAATGTATTCAAGGCCCACAACTCTTACTTGAGGAGCTCATCTCTTTCTGTTTTGCGGGCAAAAACGATGTCACTGCACTTGTTTTGAAATTTCAAAAGGATTTCAGTCAAGTCATTGTAGAACTGCAAGGGGAAAAAAAAAAATAAAAATCCAGACATCTTGATTTCTTGACATTTTCACATGCACACAGCCAATCTAACTCAAGAGTTTCACTAACCAGACACAGTACCAAACAAGAGCTGCCACAACTCATTGTGTAAATGTGCACGACAAATGCTGTTCTTCGAAGACACCGCACGATTAGGCCACACCTTCCTACCCCAATGGTTGCATTATTTCAAACCCTTCTTCAGGCCCCCCCCCACTCACCTTGGTGCCCTCTCTCAGGTTTCCAGAGATCTCCACATAGCTGTCATGAGCAGAGGCCAGCTTCTTCAGGATCTCCTCCCGCTCGTTGGCCTCCGCGTTGGACTGCTTCAAGCTGGAGAACTCCTGGTGGGCCGTCTGGAAGATTCGGGCACAGGAGTTTGTATTCAGCATGCTGGTTACACAGTTCGAGTTCTTTGACAAGGGACTACAGACGCCGTGTTGCAGACCTGTACGTTACTGAGAAGCTCCTCCTGGGTCCGTAGGCTTTGCTGCACCTTCTGTGTATAACCGCCGTAGATGTTGTCCAGCTCCGAGACGGACAGGGCCTCCTCGTCGATGGCGCCGTCCTGGGCCAGAGCGGTGAGGAACTTGCCGCTCATGTCAAACTGCGCAGACTTGATGTCGTTCTCCAGCTGCTCACGTTCCTTCTTCACCTGCTCCAGCTGAGACAGCTGTCCTCGCAGCACATTCACCACCTGAGCACACCACACACACAGGTGTACACTCAGCACACACGCTGCACCTACATCGGGCGCACAACCTCGCAGAGGTAGTCGCTGCATCCGCAAGTGAAAGCACTCCCCCTGTTGGCACACCGGGGCCGGGGCGCGCCCCTCACCTCGCTGCCCTGAAGGGTCTTGGCCGGGTTAGCCGAGGGTATGGCGGCACCGAGCTCCGCCTCCGACTTGCAGAGCACCGCGATCATGTCGCAGTGGGAGTTGTAGCGGTCGCGCACCACCTGGTCTGCCTGCACCGCCTTATCGAGCACGTTCCTGTAGTTCGTCCCCTCTGCAGGGGCGTACGAGGGGGAAGGCAGCACACCGTGTTCAACACAATCACCATTCATCATCAACAACGCCAAGAAACAAGGCCGACGGGTTTAAACACCACAGGAAAGCAAGCACCGCTTTGATGTTGGACAGCCCACGTGTTGGCGAGGTCTGCTGACCTGCTCTCAGGGGCTTGTACAGGTCTCCGGAAGGTGTCCTGTTCCAGCGCTGGTTGAACTTCGCTCTCAGCTCGCTGTCTGTGGACTCTTCATCATCCAGCATTTTCAGGGACTGTACGAAGATAAAGTGGGGTTTTTCTCTTGAAGTCTGATCAACATGTATTTATTGGTTTGTTGGTTCACAAGTATGGCCTAAGGTTAACAATGAACGAGAGTGGTTAGCATCTAAGAGGCACCGCTGAAGTGACACTAGCCTCGTCCAAGATCTCGCGGTTCCTCTGCAGCAGCTCGGGCAGCTCCTTGATGAGCTGTTCGATGCTCTGCAGGCCGCCCTGCTGGACAATCGCACGGGATTTCTCCAGGATGGACTGGGGCACCGAATCACCAGAGAGGTCCTCAAGTGCAGCAGGGAGGTTAAGGGAGGCCAGCACCCTGACAAGGCAAGCACGACAACAGAAAAAGTTACTGGAACTGAATACACTGAGAAACCTCGCTCAAGAACGCGTGCACGCAGGAAACCACCTCAGCAGCCAAAGCCAGTGACCTGGTTACATCCTTACATCCTGCAGATGTAAAAACAGAACGAGGGCTTGAAAGTCCAAACGGAGCCCCTCACCCATTGCAGAGGTTTGTGGCCTCTCTCATGGTGCCGATAAGCCGGTTGACAATTTCAGCCTTCCGCTGGTTGTACGCACTCATGGCCTGCTGCACTGCCATGGGAACCATCTTCTCAAAGAGGTCTTCATCAAACACAGCAAAGAAATGAACAATGCGTCACAAACACTGTCTCGCACTCAGCCACATAAGCAAGACCAGTAACCTTCTGCCACTTCTACACATAATCCCAACTTTGCAGCTAAAGGTGGTTGCAGGTATTCCAGACATAGTCCAACACAAAGAGCTGTAGACACACTGAATCAGGTCCAGTAGGCTTGTAACCAGTCGTGAGGGCTTTTGAAGGAACACTGGGCAAAGGGAGGTCAAAGTGCCAGGCCTTACCAGTGAACTTCTGGCTGATGGGCACCTGGATGGCAGAGGGCTTCACCAGCGGGGCTTTGCCAATCGGGTCCAGCTCCTTCACCTCGGGTACACGGTCATGGTAGATGAAGTCGTTGTCCTTCTTAGCAGCAGTGAGCGCACGGGCGATCTTGTCCGAAAGGTCCTTCACGTTGACATACTCGTCATAGCGGGACGCGACCGTCTTCACCAGCTCCGAAGCGTGCTGAGGAAAACGATATTCTTGGTCAGCATCTCATCTTTTCGACGACGCAAAATTTTTTTTTTTTTTAAAGCCAGCTTACTTGGAGCCTGCCGATCTCTTCCCCAAACTTCTTCTGTTGCTTAGCCAGGACGGACTGGTGGTACTCGGCGTTGGCCTGCATGATGCAGTGCTTGGCGGCGAGGATAGGCAGCACCTCCTGGAAATAAAAATACTGACCAGGGGAGAGTCCAAACACAAAACGGGCACAAACAACCACATGGGAGAATGCAGGTGGAGAATATGGGACAGAAAACAAGAATGGGGGGTGGGAAGTTAATGCTTCTGCTCCACTTCAAGCATGACCAAACACAAACAAACAAAAAAAAAACCACACACCAAACACAGAGAAACATTTGCTGGAATGAACAGGCCACTTCAAATGGCCGAGATCCACACTGGAACGTCTTCCATAAACTACAATAAGATTTTACCGTTAACCGCTTTCTATTGTATCAGTTGGCCAAATATCACAAAAACAGATGTCTACAAGTCAGTCTTGTCCGAGTTCTTAAGACACATGATCACATGGCTGTGTGTGTGTGTGTGTGTGTGTGTTCTTTGTCTTTCTTCACCACTGTATACTTACCATTATTAATATGCAAAGCCTTTTGTAACAAAAAAAGCTGAACAATAAATGCCTTTTATTATGGTTTTATATTGTGCCCTACAATGTGCTGGCACCCTGCCCAAGGTGGATTGCACCTTTCACCCTGTGCTGCCTAAAATCCAGTAATATGTACACGCACACACAAAGGCTACACTTGTTTAAACAGCTTCACCTGCTGTCCTCTGAAGTTCTTCCCTAAAAAAAGCAACTGAACTTCCCTAAGCTGTTACATGGCTAAAGCTTCACACCTGCACTGATTCTTTTGAGAAAGCATGAAGCATCCCTCCCTGCCCAATCTCAAACACGTGAACGGTTACGTGGGGGTTAAAGATGATGCACAAAGAAAAAGGAGCGTGTGCAAAGACCACACAGGACACAAAAGAACCAGTCATGACTGACTTGACCAGACATCTGATTTTCAAAAAATCCGAAATGTTGCAACAACAAGCTACACACAACACAAAAGCTACCATGTATTCCATCTTAAAAACTGTGCGAACTGAAGTGAATGTGGAGCAGAGGGCAGGAACACGTGGACCTACCTTGGGTAGATTCTCTTTGTACTGGCACTGTTTGAAGGCGTCGCCATAAAAATCAGCAGCCTGATTGGCCAGCTTTGCAATGATTGCATCTTTCATTTTATCTGCCAAGGAACACAAATTAATAAAGCAACACCGTTGACATCTTCTATCCGAAAACCTGGAGTATCTTCTTCAAATTTCAGGAGCCATTCTTTATTGCAGACAAAGTACACGGTCAATGGAAGATGACCGAGGTTGCTTAGAAAAAACATTAAGACTTAAAGCTCATTTAAAACTTGTACCTGTATTTGCAACCAGTGCGATATTGGGTCTAATTGGTCAGAGAAAGGATGACAATGTAGGCATGCATAGGCAGCAAATTTCAGATTGCAAAAAACACTTGAAGTTGACTTCAAAATTGGACATTAGTGCACAATACTGCTCATAAAAAAAAAACTACACATTTTTTTTCCTAAAAAGACATCTACATGCTCCATTATGTTAAAAAAAAATAAAAAATAGCATTCCACCGTTGCTGAGCTTATAAAAATTGCATTTGTTTCTTTGGTTCCATCTAGTGGTGAATTTGGCACAGCTCTGAACGTGATCATTTGGAGCAGTACAAATTGGCTGTACGCAAGAAAAAGAGCTGGCTGTAAAGACTCCCTAGTGCCATTGCCTGCTTTACTACTCAGTTGCTTAGCTTAGTTTCACCCACGTAATTTCAGATCCTAAGCTTACTTCCACAATAACGAATGCAGTCGTTTGCGTGAGAGCTTCACCTGACGTGGCTTTAATGAAGAACACTTCCTGAGCCTGGGCCAGCATGATCTGGCTGAGGGTGCCGGCCGTGTCAGGGGAGATGTCCATGGTGGGCTCACGGTTCAGCGCTGACAGCACTGTGTCCTTGATGTGGCCAAATGCCCCACTTGCCAGCTGGAAAAACAATGAACCAACATTAGCCTAGGCAAAGGCTCCAGGCCCCCTGCAACCCTGCATAGGAGAAGTGGATTAGAAAACGGATGCATGCATAATCTACACAGTTAGGCTTGCTTTTATACAATACTTTTGCGCTTATATGCAAGTACATGCATACATGCTGGTTATATAACATTCGATGCTTTTCAAAGCATTGTAAAAACTTTGTTTTATACTTTATCCAAATTAAAGCCTTAAATTCTGGGATTTACTGACAACCGTTTGACTGTAACAGGGTGTAACCCTTACATAGCTTGTTGTCCAGTCAAAACGGACTGTGACACAGCCTACATGCCCAACATTTCCCTGTACACCGTTAAATTAATGCGTACGTGTGGATAACGGCTTCAGCCATCCAGCCTCACTGTGCAATAATATTTGTACATAGTCCACACACTCACAGCCCAGCCTGGCTGAAGAATGTAACAAGGACTTCCTGTTCCCTACTGACCCCACAGGGCGCGGCTGCAGAAGGGAAGGTTTTCCACACAACAACGAGGCTCTCCCGACAGTGAGGGCCACACGAACACCACAGCGCTCAACATCCCTCTGAACACACAGCCTTACACCCAGCACCTTGCCCCACTGACCTCTGAATTTCCACCTGATAAGGAGCTCAGCGACAAGGTCAGAGAGCAAGACTGACACTGTAAGGAATTCCCTAACCATCCTGTCCAATTGGAAGCATTCCCTAGGTGTAGCCCTACTGAAAGCAGGGTGTTCACCGCCCACCAAGGCGAGTGCAGACCTGGTATAACTTCGCAGCCGCCTTCAGGCACTCATCACTGTCCAGGTTCTGCTCGGACGCAATCTGGCTGGCCAAGGCACCCACATTGAACAGCACGCATGTCTTCTCGTAGCCCAGGCTGGCCAGAGCTGGGGATGGAGAAGAAGGAAAAAAAAAAAAGGGGGGGGGGGCCCAGCGTCACACCTGCTGACTCAGGACCCTTAGGGTCAGACTATCTGAAGTGCCTGAGCTCAAACACTCAGTAGGAGTAGAAAAGGGCAAGTTCATGCAAAACCAAGCGAAACACATGTACATAAGGCACATGCCCGTAGCCTTCCTTTGTACTGATTACAACACGATACTGGTTTAGCCAGCCACTGTACACTGCCATAGCAACAGACATGTTTGTTTCTGTTGAAAGGAGACACCAGGAGACAGGAAGAGTGGTAAACTCGGGATTTCAGTCGGGCACTGTGGACTGTCTACCAACATCCTCCACCTGTTTTGCGTAACGGTTTTCTGTTTATGGCGGACCCAGCGGCCTTCAGATGTCGCATGGAAATGGAGGCTGTAGCTCAGGTGAGCACATGTTGGCAACAAACCAACCACAGGTATGGCAGCATTAAACAGACCTTAAAAGTGCCCATTTTCATTACAACTTGTTCCATTAATTTAGCCATTTAATCTTTGTGTAAATGTACTTTTTACATTTATGTTCTGCATGGATATTTTTTACTTGTAACCATTTAAGCATTCGTTTTTATGTAAGCATGCACGAATGACAGAATTCATAAATGCAGAAAATTAACTCACCGAGCTTGACTGAGCCACCAAACAATGATCCTTTATCAAACGCATCTTTCCATGTAAAAGTCAAACAGAGCTGCAACGACAACAATTCTGCTGTCACCCTTCAGCTCTTGTTTAAGACATCTAGCAGTTAAATGCAACACACTATGATCTACTTTAACACTGCATGAAAAACTGAATCAACCTAAGAGATGTAATTGCTGCTGCTACACTGACTGTCTTCACATGTACAGTACTGATTAAATCCACTGAGAGAATTTGTTCTTGTTCCATAAAGTTCAAACATATCTTTGTACCTGGTTTTCTGAAAAAGGAAATTTCGGTTCAATAGCGTTGAGTTGATCGTAGTACCTGCACAATGAAAAGGACAAGTATAATTAAAATGTTTAACTTCAAACCAAGATTAATTTCTGTATGAAATGTAGTTATATAAAGCAAAATCCTAAATGAAGAACGGCTGAATATTTCACAGCATAACAGCAAGAATTTTTAAAAATGCAGGTTTTTAATGCAAAAAGTCCTTGGTGGTTATCTTCCTTTGAGCAGAACATATCTGGTTTCTTTCATTTCTGGGTTTGTTTTGTTTGTCTATATTTGGAATCTTTTTGTTAATCATGCAGATGAAGCCTGTTCAACCAGTGTTTTAGAGATTCAAGGGTTTCTATAGAAACTGAATCCATGCAAGAATACATCAAACAACCAAATGTGAAGCTCTTCAAAATCTGGAACTAAAGTAATTAAATTCAGTCAAATGTTTAAGTCAATTCCCAAAATGTGGTGATTCCACCAATTCACTGATACTTGGCTAAATAAACCACTTATAACCTTAACCCCACAGAACCACCTGAGGTGAACTAAAGGTTCTCAAATTATGTGCTCATGTGTAAAGTGTCGTTAGGACCTCATGATGATTAAACTCATGTCTCACTCATAAGACGTAACAAAAGTTCGAAGACCTTTTACCAAATTCAACTGCAAAGCGCAATGTCTCACCAATGTCTGTTACACATCACATGGGTGTCTACAGGGTTAAAGTAGGCTTAAAATAACCCTTTCAATTACAGGATTCTTAGAATTTTCAACACAAGTGTGACTTCCAACAAAGGCAGTGTGATGCAATTTCAAACTAAACCATAAATTTTATGCAAAGGGATATTATACTTTGTGACACGTGGAAACTTTTCAATTGAATTAGTTTTCAAAAGCAATCACCAGATGGAAAGTTATCTGAACCACCCTTACAATGAAAGGAGCTAGTCAAGTAGAAGGCTGACATCATACACGCAAGTGCGCGTGCGCAAAGACAAACCGATTAATTTATTTTAAACTTCAATGTATGTGCTGGTATACTGCCTTGAAACCAATACCACCACAGATTTTGAAAAAATATGGACAAAAATCCAACCTGAACTTTCTTTGACACTTGTTTCACAAAACAGCACATCCTATGAGAAACGACTGAATGCCATTTCAGTTGTAGAGTTCTAAAGGGGGAGTCACTCTCAGGAAGCTAGACATTCAAGTGGCAAAGACCGCTTGGATCTGTCATACATCAAGGCCAAAGCATTCTCACAAGCTTTCAGAGGCACTGCTATACGATCAGTCTGCACCATCCTCACTGAGGACAGAGAGAAAGGGGTCAGAGGTTAACCACTTCCACTCTGCTAGCCAAGTGAAACCCTCTATTTTGCAAAAGGTGCATTCCAGGCACATCTGAATCCTTTAGTTTTATTTACGGTCATTACCAACAGGCCAGTTCATTCATATCTCCAAGGTGGCCAACAGGCAGATGGTTTCTGTAGGCTCTCATCAATTGCAGTATATTAGAGCACATTCCCAATCCCCATGTTGTGCATCTCCGTTTGGTGTCAGACAATGCAAGCTCTTCCACGATGCGCGTTTATCGCACAGCTACTCATTAACTTTATTCATCATTAACTTTTGTTAACATCATTAATCCTGAACTTCAGCAGAAGCAGAATATGTAACAAGCCTGATACACCACAGGACACTTACAATTAAGGGCCTTGGAACAGACAATTTCTCATGAATTCTAACATCTTATTCCATTATATTATCAGTGTGCATATTCTGGAATGTAGAAATTACAACGCTGACTTCCTGAATTCCAAGGAACATTGCAGGAATTCATCGATGCACCAGGGATCCATTCCAAAGGGACTGACAGCCACCTCAACAATTGTCCCTGGCCAGTTTAAATACAGCTTACAGCATCCCGCTTTAAAGCACTTAACTTCCACCACACACTGTACAGTCACTGTGGGAGCTTCGTTCAACAAATTTACAACAACCTTCCGCCATCTTCTGTTACGTAAACCGGACTGTCGTGGTACTGGCCTTTTCAATGCATGGTCCTGCATTTTCATGCAGAGCAGATTCTTAAGCTGCTACCCATCCTGGCAACGTCCCGACAGCTTCTGCATCGCCTCGCATTTTAACAACAGCCCAGAGCCTGTGTCTCATAACTGACAAATCTCACTAAATGACTACAGGGCCTTCTGGATATAAAGCCCTTTCTAAGGTTATTAATTTAAATCTCCATCACAGACTTTTAGTGTCAATTGTTCACAATAAAGAAGTGAGACCTGTTACAAATTGGACTGCGTAACTGTCATGGACAATATGGAAACTTATTTGTTACAGAAAAAATAAAAGGCTGTGTGGCTTCAGCTCTTCATGTTCAGGGCCTATGCAAATGTAAATGTACTCGTAAACAACGATCGGGATTGTTGTCCTACTGGCTGATCGGATTTCAATTTACACAGCACAGAAGTTTAAGTCTCGCCTGTGTTGGCAGATGCACGTCGTTTAACCACCCACAATGCTATCTTATGGGTACTTTATCTCCAAGTAAAACGTTATGAGCCCGTCGCTACACATGTATATAGTATAACGTTCATTGCTTTCTCACTGCAGAGTTCCTAAAAGGTCTGATTATTTCGGCACACTTAGTTATTGCACATTTAATCTTGAGTAAGGCGTTATTTAACTGTAAAAGTTTGTGTAGGTAAACTGCACGGTGACATATATACAACTTATCCAAGAAAGTATCTTAGGGAAAAGGCGACGACTGGTAAATCAGCAACTAGTTATTTTAATTATGTAGTTATTGTCTATGCTGACGTCACCACTAAGTGAAATGCTGTGTCACGGTGTTCTAAATGTGTTACTAAAATGTATTTCAATAAATGATGTAAATGTGCCTGAAAAAGGAAAAACAATTTCACCAAGCTGTTTAATTAAATATCTATTGAGGCTCCAAACTACAGTTTATCAAGATCTTTAATACAAAATATTCAAAGCGTAATATTAAACCCAGCCATCTTAAATAAACTGCTTAGGACTGCACAAAATGACAATACTTGTATTTAAACCCACCGTATACGTTTGGCAACTTTGTTAATATGAATATTAAGAATTCAGTTTGAGCTGCCAAACCACTTTGCGCTAACGCCATGTTTCAACTGCAAAATACATACGATTACATAAACAAAATTTCGAGCCATTTCTTTCCGCTCAGATTAATTTCGTTGTACCCAGCTAGCTAGCAGGCTTCAAACGAGTGTTCAGTCCTAGTTTAGTAAGTTTGGCAACGCAAAAATGCGTCGCTAATTCCCAAAGCTGTAGTTACTCGGTGTAACTGACCTGCCAAAAAACACAGTGCAACAGTCGAGGTAGTTGAGACACAGTCTGGCTAAGTTGACAGTTAACGACAGGTTACAAAATTTGGTGTGTTTAGTGTAGAGGCAGAACACACAGGTGATGGTAGGTAGCTAAGCAGGAGGTAGCGGAGTGGAGCTGGGAAACGGAGCCCGGCTCGGTACCCACTTCAGCAGCACCTCCAGCGCGCTCTCGTGCTTGTCCAGCGGCCTGCCCACCGCGCTCTTGCGCAGCTTGTTCAGCTCGTCCACGGCGCGGAGGTACTCCGACTGGTCGTCACCCGCCGGGTACGTGCTCGTAATGAACTTCGACAACGGCTTCGTCAGGTCGACTTCGGACGTCTTTTTTAACGGGACTGAGATAAATGTCGCCATTCCGGCTTGCTAAAACGGCCCACGGCCAGCCACACAGGGAAGCTAACTGTTGAAGGAAAACAACCAGTTTACTTCCTGGGTACCGCTGGAGAGTCACGTGACGCTGACGTGTGACTGCGGTACGTAGCGTAGAGACGTTTACGTATGACTGCAGTGTGTAGCGTGGGGATGGATAGCGCTCCAGTGAGGTCTTTGGTACAGCTGATGGGTGCATGAAGCAGGGAGGACGGAGTTAGTTTTTGTGTATATTTATTTGTTATATTGTAGAGTTGTGCTCCATCCCTCTTAGATCAAACTCTCTCCTAGGCACTGGATCAAAGGGATACTTGATATTAGTTTGTCGTGTTGTTTTAAAACGGTTAGCAGTGTGCATTGGTATAGAGAATGCCTGCAGCCTAAATTGGTAAAATTACATTTTCCTTATGGAGAGCATCAGTTTAAACGATTTCGGTAAGAAATTAATAGCAGCGGTGTTAAACGGTTTACGATTAATAATCTGCAGGCCATGATATGTCCTGGCCCGATGTTTTTTTCCCCTTTACAAAAGGTTGGTTTGCTTACCTGCCGCTTGCTCTTGAAACTGCAAGGCTGAAGTTTGTGTTTGAACACGATAGTAGTACATTAGCATGTAATGGTTTGTTAGTTGCATAACACTGTGCTTCTTGACACACTCCATAAATGCTGCTTTTGATCTGTTAGGGTCTATATTTTATTAACAGCTATCCTGGGACGGCACTAAGGGCTATGTAGCAGTCTACGCAATACTCCTTTAGTCTTTCACTTAGTGCATATTTTTTTTCTAACGCGAAACAATTGAACTTTGTAAAACAATTGTTTAAATACAGTATGTTAAAAATAGTACTGGCCGTACTGAATGTTGGGCATCGAGCCAGTGGTTAAATCTGGAACTAAAACTACTATTGTGCGCCACAAAAATAACAGCATTACTTAATGCAAGCACCGTTTGTTGCACCGTGAGTGCACAGAGGTTCCACTAACTCGGTTTGTTCACCATGTTACAGGCAACTCATCTCAGTTGACGGCAGGTTGATGTGCAATTTACCATAAATGGTGTGCATTTTTCACTGCATAACACAGGATTCAAACGCAGATGTCAGAGGCTTAATACAATTCTCAACGCAAGGCTGTGGGGGTGGTATAGGATTTATTTCCCATACAAGTTTACAGCAATCGAGTACATCACAACATGTACTTTGCACATGAAGCATACGCCACTGGCTCCGGTGCTCGAACAGCGCAATAACGAAAGAGCCTCCGTGCCGTGGGACACGCCGCTTAAGCCGGGGTAGCTGGGAGACTCGGGAAACATTCAGCGTTACCCGTAACAACGCGCCGTCCGCACGCCCCGCCAGTGCCTGGCGCAAGCATCGTACAATTGTTTCACTTTGATTTTTTTTATTCGTATAAATCCAGTACTTTGCACGGCTCATGGGAAACTTAAGTAACATGGTGTGCATTTTATTCCTGTACATTTTCAGTGCTGCGTTGGTAATGTTTATCTTGTACAGAGGAGAGGGATCGCTGCTCTCCCCTTCTCCACTCATGCTTAAAAAAAAAAAAAAAAAAAAAAAAGGAAAGCAACAGCGGTTGCATGCCACACTATAACGCAGTCTGGTGATGACCAGGTACATGCGTCTCCTTTCGCCAAAACCACAGCCTTCATGTTTACTGCTATGAAGAGTACAAGTTTTTTTTTTTTTCCATCTTAGAGAAAAAAAAAAAAAAATAAAAAAAAATACATCATCCCTCTAGGCTCTGAGATATCAAATTAATCTCAAATTAAGACAGATGGATACATTTAAAAAAAAGCATGCAGTCTAACATAAGAACTACATTACAGATGAATACAAAGAAAGGGGGTGAGGGGACATTGGCAAATCAGCGCCCCATTCATCTGACAGACAGGCACGACCAGTGACAAACAGCCATGTTGCAGCCCCGTTTTGTCAGCCTAAAGGTGAGCTAACATCTCTTGAGCACAGGCATCAGGTACAGGTCATGCAGTAATGACCTGGAACCCAGTGCATCCCACTGCTGTAAAAAAAAATTATAATAATTAAAAAAAGGGGGGGGGCGGGAGGAGATTTGGTCCACTTCATAATGTCTTTCAAGACTACCCTCAACTAAAACTCTTGCCATAGAATAAATCATGCAACAGTAAATGGAATACCTGTTTACTGAACAAACAAAGCAGTCTGAACAATCGGACCCAATGATATTGATGGCTTTAAGATCCACTGCAATCTGCCCTGGATGAACAGGGTGGTCTCCTGCACCCTGGTGGGGGGGGGGGGTGGTCTCCAGCAAGCCAATACTCGGCACACGCACCCATACGCACCACTGATATATGGTCTAAAATTACAAGTCACTAGGGGCAGCATGACAAAGAAAGGGGGGGGGAGACAGCTAGTACTACTAAATGATTGGCCTGCTATCACTATCCAAATGTATTGGTTATATTTCCTCTGAAGAAGGGATTAGGGGTTTCCCCATGAACAGCTTGGCCAGCTTTTGAAGCCCTCCTCTCAAACATCTCCAATGTGCACAGGCAGAGAAACATCTAAATGCGTAGCCCACAGGGGCAGTCAGGCGATCAGTCAAATTGTATGAGCTCTGCACCTGCCAATTTAGCCTTGCGCAAAAATTAGCTGCCATATTTTGCTTCCACGCATCTTCAACTACCACTGCAGCGTGTGGATGAATTATTGTTTTGCTGCCTGCCCCACCCCCCCCAAAAAAAAAAAACCCTGACCCATGGTAAAATGTGCCAGCACATTTTAGGTTTTGCCTGTGGATCTTGCTCACACGGAGACCACACACAGCATGCCAAAGGATGACACACAGCCCACTGAAACTCAGGAGATCAGGGGCACTACCCAAATAACACAGAACATTAAACAGCCAGAGACAAAACTCTTTCCCCATCCATTTTAAGAAAGGGGGGAGGGAAAAAGGGGAAAAAAAAAAAAAAAAGTCTCCAAAAGACAGACATACACAAACATGTCATACATCACGGTGAGAGCCTCTCCCAGCAACACTCCATTAAGTCGTGTTTTCAATATGAAACATAAGTGGAACACTGAGGTCAGATTCTAACATTTCAGTCGGCTCTACACAGTGCTGCCTGGCTCCCGACGTCAAAACCCCGCCTTTCAGAAGACGACGTGGTCTATTCCTCGGCAGCACAGCGTCTCCAACGTTATCAGTCTTGGGTTTCTTTACTTCAAAATCATGTGGTAGCCGTCCCCGGTTTCATCTAAAAAAGGTTAGGCAAAATGGCTGAGCACCTATAGAAACATGATCCATTGTACTGCAGTGTCTTACAGAGCAGCACAATGTGCCATGCTTGACCTTCATTAAGAATACATGTTAAAGTTTGTTTTCCTCCTGTTATTTTCCCGCCTCCCCACTACAAGATCTTCAAACTAAACATTAATAGATCTACAAAAGTAATTTAGAGTAGGGGGGGGGTTTGAAATCAGCCCGTTGAAGCACGAAATTGTTTATGAATGAAGCGTCGTTATGCAAGAAGGGGGTCGTTAACCAAACCTTTCAGTGTGCTTATGATGAAGCAGCTCTCCTCTGGAAGATTGTGAACCATCTGCAAAAGGCAGCATCAGATGAGCCTCAGAGTTACAGCGGACAAAGGTGCACTGCTCGTACACGCACTGTCAAAATCGGAGCCTCTCACCTGGTCGCTGAGCAGAATGTGGATCCCCGAGGGTCCCTGCCGAAACACCTGGTTCACCTGTGCTAAGGATAGGCCAAACACGGAGGCGATCTTTTGGGTGAGCTCCGTGGCCGTCATCTCCTCCAGGTATAGGGCGTGGTATACTGTTGGTTAAATAAAAAAAATAAATACCAACCACACAAAGTCCAACAAGGAATGGGAGTACAATATACATTTACAAATTGTGTTACTGACCATATATGGTGTTGCCTGAATGTTTCTTCTGATCATCTTCACTAGAGCTGTCTAGTGCGGGTGTGTCGACCGTCTGGACCTCCTGGCTCACGTACACAGTCAGACGGGGTCTGACGGACCTGGGAACACAGCAGACAAGCAACGTCTCACCTTCCACATCAACCGCCCACCTGCATACCTTGCAACATTAAAGGCTGGATCATTTCCATTTCTTATATTGCGAGGAGCAGAGAAGAAATTTAAGGGAACAACCAGCAAACCAACAACCCAGCTCAAAGCCTAGTAACCAGGCACAACATAAATTCCAGACAATACAGTGCTACGTGCGCTAATCAAAGCGGCGCCGCTCTACCTCGACAGTAGCGCTGCGATAAGGCAGGTAAGGCAAGCAATTGCCTGGGGCCCCAGGATGGGAGGGGGCCTTTGAGGAAAGTCGACTGCATAGTACATATAGCAAGGACAGATCTGCAGAAGTCCCCTTGAAGTATCCTGCTGAGGGCCTCCAGAGTCTCTAGAATCACCCGTGTACCTCGATTTAAGAGCGTTGAACAGTCGGATACCGTCTGCTGGGCCACAGATCTGGATCAGGTCTTCACGGGTCAGCTTCAGCAAATCACAACCTGTAGGAAGACATTGGGGCCGAGTTGCCTGGTTAGCAAGGCTGACCCCACCATTCAAAACCGTGACTGCATAGGTTTTTAAGGGGGGGGGGGGTAACAAAAAGCACAACCTTCCTGCCCTGTCACAAAAAAAAATGCAGAAAGCACAATGACAACATTGTCAATGTAATCAACATGCAGTTGCAAGAACTAGAGCGTTGGCAGGTTTAAAAAGGAGGGACAGAGATACTGCAAAAGGTCATCTTAAAACCTTAATCTACAACTGGAGGAAAGGTGGATCACAAGTGGAACTAGAACAAAATTTCAGCCATACAGGTTTCAGACCAGGTGGCCTTTACCTGAGAAATTTGAGAAGAGTCTGGCATAGGTAGCAAATCTATTCTTCTGCAACCACTGCTGGACGTCCTGCATGGAGGCCATGGGGCTCAGCTGCTGCTGCTGCTGCTGCAAGGGGAGCAGATCGCATGCGATGCGCCGTTTACGGACAGCGCAAGAATAACGGAAGCGACACTGTGGGCTTTGAACCCGCTCAGCCGCAGCCCACACAGATTTACCAGACAAGAAGGTCAGCCCTCTGAGCTTAAGGCCCAAGTTGTTCCCCTAGTGGACTAATCAGTCTCTTGGTCCAACAACTGGAGGTTACTACCCTACCAAGACTTCTAACTCCACTACACAAGCAGCTGGATCACAGAACCTGAAGCAGAGTGTGTTCAAACAAGGCTTGTTGCCTTTAAGAGTTACACAAGCAGAGGTCAGAATCATGACATCGAATCATGAAGGGGGGGGGAGAAAAAAAAAAAAAAAATGGTACTGACCTCAAAAACCACATGACCAACGGTGTCTCCCTGATGATTGGGTGATGAGGTATCACTGAAAAGACAGAACACATTAAAGAACCTCAGAACGCTTCAGTGGGATCACCCACCAGTCACCTCATAATCGCGCCTCACCTGTCTGGGACAGATACGGTGTAGGAGTTGTGCGAATTGGAGGTGAAGGAGGGCGTGGGTGCCACTGTCGTGGTACTGCTGACGTATGCGCTGTCGGGCCAAGGAGAACACTGGCAGGGGCGGGATGGTGAAAACGTTAGCTCACCTGTCTGGCAGGTGTCCTCGTTATCCATACTCGACACACAACGCAGCACAGAAAAGGTGTAGAACATGCTACAACCACTCAAACACCCATGTATAAAGACCTGCTGGACTGCATAGGCAACATGCAGAAAAGTACTGGCAATATGGTCGCCAGGTAGCTAGGTGTGCGAATGCTGATTATGGTTCCAGGAGGGGGAATTTAACACCAAGTCAGGTTTTTAAACCTCACGGTTTAGCGCACATCCTTGGATAAATGGACAAACGTTGTGGCTACAAACAGTATTTTGTCAAAAATGCAAGGAATACCTGAAATTCCATCAACTGGCCTACCAGAGTACTGAGAAGATGAATGAAAATTTTAGATACAGTTAATAAAATCAAAAGGCACACACATTACAAATCTCAGTGTTAGACAGCAAACAATCACATTCCAGACATGGAAGTTTGCCTGAATTCTTAGTGTTAGATTTAGGAATTGGATCCCCTTCCAAAAGGGAAAATTAAAGGACTGTGCCTTAGTGCATAGGGGTCAAACGCGACCAAATGTGGCCAGAAAGATTGGGGCCAGAACCGGGCCGGAGCCCAGCTGACAGCAGGAAGAGCTGCCTGGGTACCGGGCCCTATATCTAACACTTTGAGCTCCACTCTGGGTTGTGAACGCTACAAGTAAAATTTAAGATGACCTTACACTGCCTCGCTTGGCCAGAGAATCGCCGCAGTCTGCGGGCAATGTCCGCTTGCTGGACTTTTTCAGTTCATGTTCAACTGCGTCTTCTATTATAGGCTCAAGCCTCATCTGGACAAACACCAGAGACTACAGTCAATGTTTCAAAGACACAGCGAGCACACATTTATGCAGCGCCCAGCTGGGTTTCCGTGGTAACACAACAGGCCCCTCCCTCTGACATTCAGAGATTGGCCTCGATGGAGTCTTCCTATTGGCAATCATCGTCAGCAGCAGTTTTTATAAAACTTATCCTAATTAGAGCACAATTTCACGTGTTCCCACATTTGTTTTGGTGAAATGTTAATGACATCTGAAAAATCTCCATCATGGCTAGACTTGTAGCAATTTAAAGAACAGCACAATGCATTGGATCGAGCACAATTACCCATGCCATATGCCCTCTGATTATACTGTCTTTGTATTTACTGAAAAAAAAATAAATAAATAAATTAGCTGTGTGCTTCTGCTACCATCAGATATTAACCTACACTATCCCTGATAATCCTACATCATATACACAATGAACATTTCACTTTGGAGTTACTGACAAACCACGGTGAAAAGTTAATTTCAGCATACCAACAGTAAATATAATTATCCTGTGTGCGCACGCTTTTTTTTTTTAATTTCAAGATGTGACTGAACTTCAAAAGCACAGACGAGGCCATACGACCGCGTCCCTCTCCTCAGCCTGGTGGCCGACACACACCTCGGACAATATTGTGGTGTCATACGATGGCTGGTACTTCTCCTTCTCCTGTGCCGTCTTCTTCTCCATCTTCTCCCTGTCCGTTTTCTGCTTCCGGTCCGCTCCTTTAGGCTGGGAACAACAACGTGGACCCAGGACAGAGAGAGCCATCAGTGAAAATAGAGGAATAAAGGTCAGTTCTGCTGACCATTTGGCTGGAGACACTCAGGTATGCCATACCTGCAGCCACGGTCCGGCTCACCTTAAACACCTTGATCTGGCAGCTGGCTGAGTGCAGGTGCTCGGTGTACTCGCCGCTCTCATTCTGCCCAAAGGTGTCGATCTGGATCCGGAAGGGCACACCCTTCTCGCCCCCGTGCTTGCGTGGCGTGAACTCCGTGCTGATGCAGTGAACCTGGAACCGTAGAAATGCTTGACACAACATTCCGTGGTAAAATAAAACAACTCTGAGTAACGTCTGCCAGTCCAAAGGAGTCTCTCTCACATGGCTGCTGAATGAGCCAGGCTGACAACCAGCTGACTCTAGGTCATCCATTCCGCTAATCACCACCTTGACATAACCTACCCGCACAGCACAGAACCTTTACCTTGCAGGTACGTCTCTGAATTTTTGGCTTTTCTGTGGTTAAATATGAAATTAGTTCTAGTAAAAATGTCCAAAAAAAAAAAACTGTTAGACATTGGGTCTACACTGTTTACAACTACATAGAAAAGTTTCCCCGATTTCATTTTTCCATGTTCCGTATTGTTTATTTGAACATAAGTCAGTTACACTTAGTATTGAAATGTGTTGATTTAGAGTGCAGTTTAAAGTGTAAGCATTAATCACACAGCTGAATATGTAAGTTATAATCATTTTACAGAAGGGCTTCGACTGGCTAGGCTCGGTTATCACAGTTAAGTAATGGGATGTCATTTTATCATGAACTGGCGTCAATCATGGAGCTCAGAACAAAATATTCATATAATTTTTTTCAGGGACCAGCTACTTTCAATGGGAAGGAAAGCAGTACTTCAAGCTCAAGAGGAGAGAGTGTGTGTGAGAAATCAACAATTACTATCTGACAGCAGCAGCATGCAGGTTTCATGATTTCAACTGAAATGACACACTAATGCAGGCAATTTACTTTCCATACAAAATTCCATTTTGAATAGTTATTCAACCAGCAAAATATAGGTAGGACAGCATGAGTCAGCAAACAAGGCCATGTCTATCCAGAGGGTTTGTACATTGCTGCTGCTGAACGGCCCAGCAGAAGAGGAACAAAAGCGTGTCCGATCTTTTGTGTCACACATACGAATATGGAGCAGGGCACCACTCGACCCGGAGGCTCTGGTTACGCCATGGCTGGGAGCTGCTTTGTTCCACGAGAAAACCGATACCGCGTCCTTCTCACATGGCATTTATGAATGGGTGGAGGGCGACTTCGTTTAGTTGCGTAGGGGAGGGGAGAAATAGTATCACGACATACCTGGACAAAAACAGATGTTCGCTTTGAGGGGTCCCAGAGGAACTCGGCAGCATTTAGCTGAGAAGGGTTGGTCTTAGGATCAATAATGCCCACTGACATGGGGATATCTAAAAAAAAAAAAAAAAAACCCCCCACACACACACACACACACACACACACACACACACACACACGAGGGGTGGGGGGAATGCAATGAATACATAACCAGAAATGTGTCACGAGAAGCTGTAAAGAATGATACAATAATATCAAGATTACTGCACAGAAATAACGGCTTCCGAAGGAGTCTAGCAATTCTCTGGATGTGGAATCAGAGGGCAGAAATTGGTTGACATTGACGTGGGTAGAGTCAGCCTTACCTATGTCCAGGAGCCGGTCTCCAGGCCTGTTCCACTTCCAGCCCTCAAGCTGCTGGTGCTCTGTGTACTGCAGGCGCCGGTCATGGAACACCACCCGCACATTGCTCTGCGGACACGGAGGAGCTGCTCGGTCAGAACCACGGGTACAACGCCAAGCCGCCGACTAGCAGAGCCGCCAACTACTCGGCATGGAACAGCCTTGGCAAGCCACACCTTCGCCCTCATTAGGTTTGTCAGAAGGGGAAAGGGAGGCTACCTTACATGCGTGGGGTGACTTTTAAATCTGGTTACTGGCAGAGTAGAACGGCTCTGCTGTTCTTGACGACGACACAGCCATTCAGACGGAACGCATCAAAATCCCTCGCCAATATCAGTAACTGCTCCTTTCACATAGAAAAAACTATTTTTAAAAAGCATTCCGCTATACCTTAACTGAAGCCTGACCTACATACAAATCACTGTTACTAATACCATGCTGGTGACAATCGGTACTCTTTTTCCCAGGCCCTCGAGGCATCAAATCAGTAACTTCCGTCTTTAAAGCTCATCGCAGGCTGCAAATCCTGAAGAATGAGATTCCACAGTACGGGCGCAGAAACACTAAGCGGACTCAGACTAAATGCCAACAGTTGGCGTTACGTGTGCAAAAGATGCACAACTACCAGTGCTGAAAATATATACAAGCAGCAAAACTTCCCTTTCCCAACATAGAACATACCTGCATATGGTGAATCCCCACACAGACGGCAAGAAGCCGAGCATTGACTCGTTCTCTCATTTTAGGACCAAGCACGTGCATTTGGAACGTTGTACCATGAGAGAATTATACAATGCTGAATTATATAAGTGCTGTCTTGATAAACATCAAGTCAAGATTCACACGTAAAGGGCGTGTGCCGTTTTATGTCACCATTATGCCTCTGTGGGCGTGGGTAGGGCCCTCACCTTGACATTCTTGTTGTTGAGCTCAGGCATCTCTCCCGGCTTCCTGTTGTCCAGCATTCGGATTTCGTACGACTGACCTGGAGAGTAGGGAGAGAAGGGGACACGTGGTGAGCCCGGTAACCTGCTGGACAAGCTTGCACCAAGCTCCTCCGCCCACCAGCTGCTGCCTCGCCCCCTCACCTTGGTTCAGGTAGGTGAGCGTCTCATCGTGGAGCTTGACGGCAGGCGACGTGGAGGCACACAGCACATACTGGAAGGGGGGATTCGTGGCCTCCGTCTCCGCGGGGAGAGCGGTGTCCTCCTGCTTGAAGATGGGCAACGCAAGGACATCGCTGGAGAACAAGAAAGGATGGAATGAGCTCGAAAAGTTCTCGTCACCAGGCTTCTCTTCCCTAAGCTCGATTCTCCACTACAACCACACATGCATGCATGCATGCCGGCAGGCAGGCCTTTACCCATTTTTTTTTGTCAAATTACATTAAGGTATGACTATTAATTGGTAACAATAAGAACACAGCAATAATAACTCAGCAATGACATATTCATACGCAGATGCACAGAAACACCACAACCTTGTCCTTTCAAATTAGTTTTTCCCCCACCAGATAAAGGGCAACTTTACAACTCCATGAAGGCAACAAAGGTTTTGCGTTTTTAAGAATGTTTTTTAAAAACTGAAAAATCTGAAATACCGTATTGCTACTACTTCTGTTACAGGGGATAGAACTCAACTGACCTGCACAAACAAACAAGGGCATAGAAGAGGAAAGCAGGATTCACCACACCACACAAACAAAGGTTGCCAAATATGGTGAAAAATACTGTATCTCAAAAGTTTTCAGGCTGTGGATTTCAAAGGGCGATGAACTGGTGACCAATACGCAATAAAAAAATAAATGGAAATAAATTACATTAAAAAAAGTTAATATTTGTGTCTCAAGAACATTTAAAATGCCAGAATCTAACTTTTAAAATGTTTGTGGCCATTCACAAGTCTTGTACATGTGCATTCAATTTATTAGGTTTTTTCCCCCTTTAAGAATTTCTCAATGCATTCTTTTGGATTTCCTTTTGGATGTTTAACCTTTCTATCACCCAGCAACCTGCTGTCCTGCATCTGATATGCTGCAAACACTTGCTACAGATATCATGTACTATTCAAGTATTTCCCATTCCCAAAAGGATAAACAGGGAAAAAAAGGCATGGTTTACAGAAAGAAATATCAGCCTCTAAATACAAGAATAGGCAGGAAAACACACCGTGCTGTGGACACAATGTTTAGAAATGCTGGTTTATATACTGGATGTAAACAGTATTTCAGCGATTGTTTACTATAACAGTTTGAGCCACATTTTAAAATAAGCTGCATTAATTGAAGCCCAGGTCACATATTTCTGAGGTGCTGCCAGGGGACAGCATACAACGCAAAACTCTAAGAAAATGTTAGTACTGTAATAAATTATTTACTTTGCACAATACTGAAAACTGCTCCTCTCTCATTCCCCCCACCCCGGGTCTTTGTCAGACTTCAGTTCTCCCTCGACAGCAGCGGTCACATGTCGTAATGATGAGACCTCTTGTTATTCCCAGAGTCGAAGTGTCTACTTGTGCTGGGCTTCGTCATACACTCCATGAGACAGACAGCGGTATCTGTAATCGCACTCTCCGCCTTTGTATTCTCTTGCCCCGCCCCTCCTCCTCTCCCAGCTTTCCCTGGTCTCTTGACCTAGGCTTTCTGGTAGCCATTCAGACCCTGTAAAGACCTTTTCACAGGTGGTCGTTTTCCCCTCTCTCCAAGACTGTGGTTCTACCCACAAATGTTTGACTGCTTCTCATTTAAACGGGAGCCCGTATGTCTCCTTCCTCCCTGCACGTGCTCTTGATGCAGGTCTTCCTTCTCCCTGGGCCTCCTCAACTGTCATAGCTCCTTGTTCCTCTCCTTTATGCTTCGCAGGATCTGCGATTAGCTTTTCACAAACACGCCACCATCTGCGGTCAGCAAGGGACAATGCAACATCTGTATCTGGCTCGCCATTTTTGGCCAATCAAAGGGCTTGCTCTTCGTCCAATTCAGTTGCTAGCCGTCTCCTGCCCAGGATTTGAATTGTTGCTGTGATGGATATAGCTGTAGTATTGTTACACCACACCATCAGATCTACAGGAAGGGGGAAAAAAAAAAAAAAAAAAAAAGTCACTGTATACTGTAAACTTGCGCACACACACACACAAAAAAAAAAAGTCACACATAGCCCTGCCCCATACACACAAACACACTCAGTAAACCACTGAAGACCAACTATGTTTGAAAACGCGGTCTTCCTCATCGACGGGGGGTGGGGGGTACTAGCCCCCATCCTCTAAAAAGGCTTACAAAGACATCACCCCACACACTATTTGTTTCAAACAAACCCAGCTACAACTTGTAGTATGCAATTGTCATATGGGACTTGATCTAAAACTAGTCAAAACTAATAGGGCTACATGTTAGAATTACACTTCAAGCATATGCGTGTCATGATATGGGGTACCACCAGTTCACTATGCCAAGTTTTGTTCGTGTCCAGCCAAAACCATTCTGATGTCTTCAATTTCAGAATTTATTCATAAACCATGAGAAGCCAACATTCGGGTACCACACCCCCGGCTTAACATCGCACTTCCCTCAGCAGCCTTCATCAAAACGTGCAGAAAACTGACAAGCGTGTTTCAGATGCATCACGAAACCCCTTTGCTCCAAACAAAAACACTAGGCACACTACACTTCCCATGACATTAAATGCAATTGCAAACAAAAATTCACACTAACAGCACAGGCTGCAATTAAAGAGTTAAAAAGCTAACGTTCTTACCTGAGCTGAAGATGTTCGCAGATGTCAGACATTTAGATTGCCTTGATCGTTTCTGACGCAGCAGGCAGGAGACGGGATTTTTCCAGACTGTGCACTTTTGAAAAAAATTTAAGTGAAACAGTTCCATGTTCGAACTAAGCCCAACATCTAATTTCTGGGTTTCCAAATACTTAATAGCCACATTAACCATCTGTTGATTAATCAGTCGGCACACCTGAAATTAAAGGCCACAGTGTTATGCATTCCCCCCCCCCCCCCTTCTTTCTTTTCAGAAAACACGTTTTTAAAGTTTTCTTCCAACAGCTTGAGGTATGGTGCGGAGTGTGAAAACAGCACGCCTCGCCGACTCGTTACTGTAGGACATCAGCTGATGCATCTGAAACGCACATCATGTGAAATGCTCATCTGAAATCAGGTCTCCAGTAGCTAAACATAAATATTAATCTATTTAGGTTTGCAGCATGACCTTAAAAAAAAAAACCCCAAAGAATTGGTCTTAAGGCTTATTTTAGTTACTTACTGCAGTCATTTCTATTTTTACATTCTTTTGTAGTTTATACAAGCATAAGATTAGTTATATTGCACAAAATAATACAACTGCTCTAACAAGGCCCCTGTTAGGACACTACACACTGTTCTAAAAAAGACTGACTTGGGCAATATTATAGACGTAACTAAAATTCCACAACCTATTATACAAATCAGTTATTGCATGTCTGAATCCCACATGAATTTCACAACAGACAATAAAAAGAGGGAGCTTCTTTCTAATGTGTGCTTAGCTACCACAAGCCTTGACTTCAGCTTTGCATGCATTTCCAATTTTTTTGGGGAATCGCTTTCCTCAACATTTACGTTGGCCATTTCTTGCCCAAGTAGAGACTTTGCATACGTTTACCTATCTAGAGAACTCTCTGATATGAAAACTTTCCACTGTTCCAAAGCAGTTAATTACAGATGCCAGGTTCTGCTTTGCCTTTTTTTTTTTACCCACCAGAAGGTGGCGCCATACAAACACACTGAAGTCCCTATAGCATTCTCATGTCCAATGGCAAATGCAGCAGACTTATTGCCTTTCGTAAAGGAGCCAAGGAGACACAGGACACAGTGCAGACAGTAGGCACACGCCACAGACGTGAGCAAGAGGCACGCCTCGCCACTCAGCAATGCCAGCCAGTGGTGCCCGGTTGCAGCATGCAATTTTCAAGAAGAGGATATGTTGCCAGGCAACACTGTTTGTGTTTACCCCCCACCCTGCAGCAGTTGGGGTGAGCTGAGGACAGGCGTGCCAGGAACAGTGGGCGTGGCCTTCGTGTAGTTAATCGTAAGAAACAGAACAGTGTGGTAAGGATGGGATTCTGTAGACGCATGGAAAAAAATGGCTTCCTGAAACACCAATGAAGACAAAGGGCAGCTTCCACACCAGTCTGCCTTTCTGTCGGGCCCCGACTCTGCTGCTTATAAAGCCTCACTGCTGTGTTCAGACCAGCAACAGGTGTTTACATGCCTTAAACATAACACTCCTAAATGTCAGAGTAACCACAGCAGCCCTGGGAGAGGTTAAACGTCAGCAAACAACCTCAGCCAGGAAGGGAAGGAACAGTTTTAGTGTTAGGTGTGCCCCCCCACCCCCAAACCACAAGACAGCTGAGAGCTTGTAGTGTTACACAGTGACCTAGCTAGGTGAACACACGACTGCTTGTTCATCCATGTGGCGGATGAAAAGAGGCACTTTTAGACCCACTTTCTACATACAAGCAAGTCTGAAAACCTTAACAACATTCAATCCCCCCGATTTGCAACTCTGACATCAGATCTGTCACCAACAGGAGTGTGAAAACATGAAGCAAACACTCCTCTCAATGACAGCTGACATTTGCCAAAATTACATTTTCCCCCAAAGGATTTAAGGACCTAAAAATAAATCCTAACACATTTGTTAAGTTCACCAGAATTGGCTCTGCTGTAAATTTAGATTTATTTTCATGGAGTGCACCACAAAACCACTACGCCTGATGTCCGCCGTCGGAAACTTGCAAGGTGACTACTGTTCCCCCGTTTAAATGCACGTCACAAAGTGTAAAATCAATTACGGGCTTCTCAAGAGCCTCGGCGTGGAAGCGGTAAACAGGAAGGATCATCTTCTACCCTGTCAGCTCTTGATGAAACATTTCCATTACAATATCCGAGCCTCCGCCGAACAGCTTCTGAGCAAAAGGCCAATGCAAAATTGGCTTCACTTCAGAAGACCCCGGAACACTGCCTTGTGGGTAAACAGCCTGGGCAGTATTCAGCCAGGCAGCCTGTCCCGCTGTGAACTCGGGCACAGCCTGGCGATGCTGCATTGCAGAGCCGCTCTCGCGCAGCCTGCGTCGCAGCGCTCAGCCTGGCGCACAGACAGACGCCCGGCTGTAGCCGCTTAGGCCGGCGGCTCTCACAATCGCGCTGAACTCCAAGGCGGACGTCGATGACGAAGACCGCGCCATGAGCCCAATTCAAACATGCACGTGGAAAGTAACGTCAGGAAAATAAACACGGCTACCGCCATAACAAGGCAACAGGTGGCATTGTGGTTACAGAGCACTCCGTGTTCTACTTTATTCATACGGACACACTCATGCACGTCAGCCTGTACTCTCGCAAACACGAGTGAGGATAAGGTTGGCTGAAACAGCCTGGCGCACACACCGCGATCCGATCCTGTTCTACAGCAAACTTTGCAATTAAAAAAAAAAAACTTAGACTGCAGTCAATACAGCCTCTCTGTCCTCCTCCTCACTCTTCCGGCGGGAGGGGGTGGTGTAGGGGATGCTTCTGTGCAACCATAACTGCGGTTGCTAGGCAATCAGTCCCCACCCTTTCCCTTTTCTCGGCCCACACAATCCTAGCTGTCACACACAACTGCAGGGGCAGTCACGTGACCACTGGAGAAGGGTGGCAGCAGCAGCGCAAATAAAATACTTCCATGCATAAGATACAGTACATTTCAACATGTCTCAAGTCCAAAGGAACACCAGCCACCCTTGTGTATTGTTGCATTTAACACCAATTTTACTAGTTTCTACACACCTTAAACACTTCACCTTCCTTGTAACAGTGTAGCTCATAAAATTAGAGTGAACATTTAAAAGTAACATTATAACAATTGTACTTTCGTGCGTGCTCCCTGTCTGTGTCCGTCTCTCTCTCTCTCACACACACACACACACACACACACACACACACACACACACTAAAAGCAGCTTATAAAAAACATTAAACATTTTTAATAATCACATATGAATTTTTAAAAATCACTAGCTGCAGTTAGAAGGACTGTTTCTTCAATCAGATTAATCTGAAATCATTCTGACTAAAGATTCCAATTTAACTGCTGACATGGACACTAATCTGATACACTTACATGCTCAGAGCATTTAATCAAAATAAAACCTTTGTGACATCCACAAAGTGGTACTGCCTGTTCGATGTATATGGCGGAAACTGGACCCTCATCATGCCTTGGGAACAATATCTGCCTTTCTGCTGTTCCTTCCAAGTCATTCTTTTAAAGTTTCCAACAAATAAGTAGTATCCGCTACAGACCATTCATGCTTTGTTGCCACCATGCCTGTCCCTCCTGGAAACACGTCACCTAACCCCCACATGGGACAAGCATGCACAGAAAAAATAATTCCAACAAAACAGAAACAATGTAATCATATCGTGTATTTACATGGTTTATTTTTGCCAATCTAATGGATTACTGTGGAGTTACACCTCCGCTCTTTTTCTGATTGAAAATTCAGTCAGATTGAGCTGAATCGAGTCAGCCTGTTCTGACTGAGGTGGTTACATGATGCATTTTATTCTAAATGATGTTATTCTGATTAAAAGTGGAATAGCAGGGTCCATGTAAACACAGCAAATGAAAGACTTCCACATTTAAAAGTGAAAATACACTCTTTACTTTCAGAATATCTGAACATCATTAGTTTGACTCATCAAAAAAAAAAATCACCTTCAGAGTTTTACATCAAGTTTCCCTTTTTACAGGCACTCTGTCATCATAAGCAACTAACTGTCCATTGCATACAGAAAAACAGAAGCTTTAGTGTCATTGTGTACATATACATGTTACACATACACTTCACAATGAAATGTGTTGTCTGCATATGACCCTGGGGGGAGCAGTGGGCAGCTACATTTGGCGCCCAGGGAGCTGGCACTGAGTGTCTTGCCGAAGGACACATCTGGCACCAGGGCTAGGATTCGAACCCGGAGACCACATCCCAGCCTGATGCTCCAACCATTGAAAAACCAAGCCGCTAGCATACCCTACACAAATGTGAGTTGGCGAATTAAAACAACACATATGAATTTTACTCCAGTGAAAGAAATTAACAATATGAAATAACTTGAGTTTAGAACGTGCTATGTATATGAAAAATCAGTTATAAAGCAGAGCGATGCAAGTTGTTTCCTCAATCTACCCATGTAGAACACTTAACAGTAAGCTGCTCAGCTCACATTTTTAAATACAATTCACATAAACGGGTGACTTAACCACCTAAGTGCATGTGCGTATACTCAAAATACCCGGCTACAAGCGTAAAGGAAATATTGCACATTTGTGATGCTATGCAATTATATCTCAGCATCACACAAATATAAATACACCACCAAATCCCTGCACTGGAGGACCGGAGACTCTTCAAGTGTGTGTCGACTACAGACTGCACAGTTTTACAAAGTTATTCAATTAGTGTCCAAACCTGTCACATTTTAGCCTTAATGTAAACCTTTTTCGCCACATTTCCGATTAATTCACCCAAAAGAGCTCTATTCCATCATGTGTAACACCTGACACACCGCACAAGTTCCTACCCACTTCACTTGCAAACTGATTCAGTCTACTAACACTTCAGATAACAGAAAAACTCCTGATTAGTTAGCTGGAAAACATGGATAACTAAAATCACAACTGAGACAGTCTAAACACTGCCAATTTAGAACCACAGTAACAATACAGCAACATCAAAATGTTCAAGTTCTAAATCTGAGGATTAATCCTTTCGTCATGCATAGCGGACAGCCATTTAAAAGTCGTTAAAAACTCAAACGCATCCAGTCCATCAAAGTGGACACGTTCAAGAACGCCTTGAAAGATTCTTGTAAAAAAAGGACAGTTCTCCCTTTTCAAGCAAAAGAGTAATAAAAACACGGGGGATCCTGACAGGCTTTCAAAATTCATGCACAAAGGGGTTAAAACGCATTAGGGGAATCATTTGCTGATTCGCATGAAAATATGTACGTTTTTCCCCCAAGATAATGTTTCACAAGTAGCCCATCTGCATTACACTACAAAACCCCCCAGAGGTACCTGCCGCTTCATGAACAGCTCCAGAACGAAGCACGAGAACTACGACGCGAGTCACGTGACCACGCGAAGGTATTAACGCGTCGAGGCGCGCGCTTCGCGGAGACCCCGTCTGAGCGCTGCAGGGAATGGGGGTGCTCCGCCCTCTCTTTAAAAGTTAATTAGGAATTCTGAACGATGACCTTTGGGGGGGGGGGGGGGGGGTATTAGTTACCAAAAAATGAAAGGGGGGGGATTTTTTTTCCAAAGCATCCCGGATTAAATGTTGTTAAAAACATTTGCAAAGAATTTAAAACCGTTAAAAAAAAAAAGGAAAAGCACACGT
>JABJVR010000039.1:4189293-4234487 GCA_025773905.1 Chitala chitala | reverse complement strand
GGGGGGGTGGCGGGGCGCCCTATAGACCTGGTGGAGGAGGGGTGAGTGGGTGGAGTTTAGACCAGGAGGAGGAGGGGTGAGTGGGTAGGGTTTAGACTGGGAGGCGAAGGGACTGGTGGGTGGGGTGACACTGGGAGGAGGAGAGGTGTATGGGTGGGGTTTAGAAGGGTGACACTAGGAGAAGGCAGGGCGGGGTGAGGTCGGATGGTAAACCAGCTGCTCATGCAGATGAACGCTGTGGAGGTCCTACAGAGCGAGACCGGGGATCAGGCAAGTGGGGGTCTGCTCTGAGGTGTGCATACTTTTGTCACAGTGGTGGTCAGTTACAGTGGCTGCTACACGATTCACCCAGACTCTCCCTGTCTCTTCCTTGCCTAGGCGTGTACGTGCTGGCTGCCACAAGTCGCCCTGACCTTATTGACCCTGCCCTGCTGAGACCCGGTCGTTTGGATAAATCCATATACTGCCCCCCACCAGACCAGGTACCTGTCTCCTCATGTTCTCCAACTACTGCTAGTTGGAGACTAGTTGCCACAAACAGCAGTTGTGGCTTCTGTTAACCTGAGATAGATGTACAAATTAATCTCATATGTGTTAAGTAATTTTGGGTTAACCTCGATCTCCCAGGAAGACCGTCTGCAGATCCTTAAAGTTATGACCCGCTCTGTGCCCTTGGCTGAAGATGTGGATCTGGAGCTGCTGGCCAATGCTACAGAAGGCTTCACTGGGGCAGACCTGAAGGCTCTGCTGTATAACGCCCAGCTGGATGCTGTACACAGCAGCCTGGGGACCAGCTTCCCTCATGTGAGTGACAGCCTAGGAGCTCTACTGTCTTTGTACCACGTCACCTGTGCTTTACAGCTTCTCTTGTAGTACTCTATGGGTTATACCCTCACACAACAGACGACATTGGTTTATTGCTGTATGTTACTTAGCAGTTTCTGACCACGCTTCTGATGACGTGTGTCTAGGAGGTAGTTGTTGATTTCGACTTCCCCCCCCCCCCACTCCACAGGACCTGGGCTCTGGCTCCGACAGCGACGTCAGCCTGTCGTCCATGATCTTCCTGAACCACAGCAGTGGGTCAGACGACTCAGCTGGGGAGGGCGAGGGAGGCGTGGAGCGGGTCACGGAGCACTCCGTGGTGGTCCTGGACGCTGGAGAGCCAGCTCCCGAGGACCCAAGGCACAACGTGTGGCGCCTGTACTTCGGCAGCTCCTACGAGTCCGAGCTGGGGAACCCATCCCCTTCTGAACTGGTGAGCAGCGCGTTCTCTCTGGATCTGTATAGACGGGTATCATAAGTGTCTGGGTTAAATAGGCCTCCAGGACCTGCACCATCACTCCTTTACGCTCTTAGTGTTCCCACAGCGATATGGATGGGCACTTGATTCAGCGTTGGCTGCACTGCTGTTGCTAGGACACTTTTGCTGGGAGCTAACAGACTAGAACCCAGCACTAAGTTGGTACAGGACAAGGTGTGCAGAGCAGTCAGGCAGCCGGTGCCGTGCGGGCACATGAATAAGAGTTAATAATAACTGATGACATTATTAGTAATGTGATCAGGACTTTACTTATGAACCTTTAAAAAGGGGTTTTTAAGCCTTTTTTACAGTAGTTTATTTTCTTATGTGTCCATAATGAATTTCAGCAGTTAGGCTGATCTTTTGGTCTGTCCTTGTTTCTGCCATGCCAGAACTCTCAGTGCATGTCAGGTCCGAACTCCACGACCCACGACCTGACCGGGGCGTCACTGCGGGACACGGGCGCCTCTGGGACACCAGCGTTCATGCCCTCCCTGCAGGAGGGGTACCAGGAGCTGGGTGCGGAGCAGGTGGAGCACCTGCGCTCTGAGATCGGCAATGTCAAGGCCAACTGCCGCAGCAGGGCCGCGGTGAGTTCCCACGATGCTCAGCTTTGCCGCCAGCACCGCGCCCTGCATGTCACACTCACAGAGAGCCACAGCTCCTTAGCGTCCATTTTTGTCACCATTCCCTATCCAGATAACAGTGTCAACTTCACTGGGGCTCCCTACAGAGGGAGGTCACTGCGGAGGATGAATGATGTCACAATGTCACCTTTCTGTGAAGCCAAAGTGGACTGTCAGGCGCACACATCTATATACATTTATTTGTATGTGTGTGTGTATGTGTGTATGTGTGTGTATAATATTTTTTTTTTTCCCCCAGGATCAACTGGGCTCTCTGCGCATCCATTAAGATATGGAGGGGGGTGGGGGGGCTCTGTAGGTTGTCTTGTCCAGACAGTACCGGCTGCCAGTTGTTGGTACAGTTCTTGTACTGCTTTATATTTAAGATTAATTGACTTTGTGTGTGTGTGTGCTTGTGCCTCCATGTGCTCCCACAGGAGGAGTCTGCAGTGGTACCCCCTGGGCCCAGTAAGCCACCTCTCCTGGTCTTCCAGGCTCACCTCACTTCAGCCCTTTCCAGCACCAGAATGTCCATTGGGAAGCAGGACTGGAAGAGATACAGAGAGCTGTGAGTTTTCCTTACTACAGGGATGGGTATGTGCAGTTATTTACATGTTGACAGTGATGGCCTTCACTAAGGGAAAGGTTCCACTTTAACCATTATTACATTATGACAGTAATATGACTGTTATCGTACACTGCCTGAGTGTAACAGTAAATGGATAAAATCAACACTGGCTGAATGTGTATTCATGTGACAGACCTAAATGTAATGGGTGTATAATGGTATAATGACTGTTATTTCCCCCTCTATGCATTGTCCTTTAGATATGAAGGGTTTGCGAAATCAGGTGATGGGACGTACCAAGGTCTTACTACATTCAAGCCTGGCCAAAGAGTGACCTTAGCATAGTGTGTGTGTGTGTGTGTGTGTGTGTGTGTGTGTGTGTGTGTGTTGTATGCATTGAAAATGCTTTCTAGTCTTTCGAGTGTCTGTAGAATCCACGTGTAATTGAGAACATCTAGTTTATTTGCCTGAAACTTCAGTCACAATGTTCTAGTTAATTTAAAAACGTGTAAACATTGCACTTTTTAATTTCATTATATTTTTGTTCAGTTTAATTAGTTCATATATAAATGAGATGCTGTTAAACTTTATCATTCAATACAAATGTGCACACATGCTATTTACGAATGACTAGCATTGTATTTTAAAAATCAAAATAAAATTTAACCTCTGCCTCTGTTTTATATGTTCTGATGCAACTGACGTTTTAAATCTTTGTTCTAAAGCTTGTGCTTAACACTAGATGGCGCTGTAATTAATTAAAACCAAAGCGATAAAATACAAGGCGTTATCAATACTGAAATGTATAATTAATCGTTTAACGTATGTCAGCGTGGTTTGTCCATATTCCATCTAAATCATACGATACTGAGTTTTTAAAATTATGCACAACCGGAACTGTTTTTGGCAGAGATATTTAATCAAATAAAATTCACACGTATCAGTTGGATCACGTTATTTAGAAACTTGCATTGTAAACTTTAAAAGTATGTATTCAATTTGATGAGGCAGTGAATATTTTGGTCAGAGGCTGGAAAATACAAGTTGCCTGGATGATCAGCGTGGACCTGCATGGCTAAACAGAAACGCCGATAATAGCGCAAATTTGTATGAGCTGGTTCTGTTCCTCCAGGTTTAACACTGAAGAAATCCAGGCTATCTTTTAGTTGAAAGTATAACGCTGCAGTTTCAACAAACGCACAGTTAATGACCAACATATCTCAAAATTAGTTGTCTGTTTCCTGGAACTATAAACTGACAGTAATTTGATAACATCAAATCAAAAATTAAAGTTTATGAAATGCATAACAGTATAGCACACAGCAGTCTGCTGGGAATTATATGTATCACAATATCTAAATCATAGACAAATGACTTCTCTCCTGAGTTTTCTGATATAACATTAGGTATCGTATTAAAATAAAACTAATTCCACCCTATAACCAGAAACGCTGGTGTAGACTGGCTCCTACATGAATCCGTTTGCGCCTGTTTAAATTTGCTAACGGGAAAAAGTTCTTCCCACACTGAGAACAGCGGTAAAGTCTCTCCTACACAAACCCACGTGGACACGGATTATCATCATGTGACTAGGGAATTACGGAAATGACGTTATAATCCTTGTGTTAACCGGATGTGACATAACACAAACTATAAATTTATTGCCCCGCCTTCCAACATTCTCTTTCCGTCAAGACCGAAGTAGTGGAGATTGTGCCTGAAGTGCTCGGTTCTTCTTCTGAAGCTAAGGCCTCAAATCCGGCGACTAGCACTGTGAAAGTTAGGCATCTGTCACTAAAAAAATAAAATCCAGATAATAAAATGGCCTCCGTCTCTGAGCTCGCTTGTATTTATTCCGCTCTCATCCTCCACGACGATGAAGTCACCGTCACCGTAAGTGGCCTCTCTCCCGCCGGATTTACTGCGCAAAAAGTATGGCCGACAAAGCAAAGCCCAGAACTGTTATGTGACATAATGTTCAGAATGAGTGGGGGTTAGTAACTGGTCACGTTGCTGGTTTATCGGCTTTATTTACGTCTAAACAATTTTAGCAACAGGTCAGCAGCATTGTACGGTATATGGTTTTTTGGGTTGGGTAGTGATGCTTGGCAGATGTAGTTATGAAGCATGCCTATGAATGGCTAACTAACGCGTTTGCTGTTTTAAAGTAAGTAGGAAGTGAAGTGTTAGCCGTAAATCGGTGTAGTGACGCACGAACCGCGGTTGACATTGATTCCTCTTGGTTCTCGTAGGAGGATAAATTGAACGCGCTGATCAAGGCCGCAGGAGTGACCATTGAGCCTTTCTGGCCCAGCCTGTTTGCCAAAGTGAGTATCGCAGCACCCGGACGCCACGTGTGTTTTGTTATGGCATGGAAACTCCACGCGTCATAGCGCAGACGGATCATCTCACCTGTCATGGAGTAGCAGGGAGTCGTGTTTGGAGTAGAGTAAAAGCTGTGTGTTGTCTAACCACGTTGCCCTGAACAGTTTGAATGAACTTAAGTGTTTGTTGGCATTTTACGTGGCAACACTGCAGCTCAGTGGATGTAGACCGGCGATCTGACAGGCTTCTTACCTGTTGACTCCTGTTCAGGCTCTGTCTAGCGTGGACATCGGCAGCCTGATCTGCAGCGTGGGAGCTGGTGGTGGAGCTGCTCCTGCTGCACCTGCCGCAGGAGCCCCCGCAGCTGCTGGTGCTGCCCCAGGTGAGTACCCAGTACTGGTAATCACTTAACAGGACAGTACCTTTCCATTGTCATCCCAGTAATGAACTCCCAGTTTAAAATCTTTTGCGCTGGGTGGCTTCAGTGTTCAGTAGTTAAATTTAGTTATGTAAGACATTGCTTTTGTTGGAAGTCCTCAGTGCAAAATATAAACGCTAGGGTGATTGCACGTTTACTGCTTACTTAGCTGCTCCTACATTATGGGATGCCTTACCACCGGGGTCTTTGCTCAGTGCCTGCGTTCTTTTTTTCAAAGTCAAATTGAAGAGTTAATTACTTCTCCCCTTGGTGCTTAGTGTTCACTGTTTTCCTTGTGTTGTATAACATTTTTTTTTAGTTCTTTGAATTTTGTGCATGTTTATGCTTTGTGAAGCACTGAGGGCAACTTTTTGGATGTTAGGTGATGTATAAATAGGTCAGTTTGATTTAAAGACATGAGGATGTGGGATTATTATTGCCTGAGCCAGTCTAAATGGAGTTTGTGTTCTTCTAACAGCTGAGGAGAAGAAGGAGGAGGAGAAGAAAGAAGAGTCTGAAGAGTCTGATGAGGATATGGGCTTTGGCCTCTTTGACTAAAGTTTTGTAAGAAAAATGAATAATAAAAAAAAATGAAAAGCCATTCTCCTCTTAAGTCTTGCTTAAAGTCTGTTACTTTGTTTACATGACAGCTGATTAAAGGTAAAGTGTTACAGAGTAGGACAGTAACTTGACATCTGGTCTCCTATGGGATAACATAGGAGAACCCCCCCCCCAAGCCTGTATTGGTGTCTTTTTATTTTTATTAATCCCAAAGGGGATTACTTGTCCATATTTAACCCATCCCCTGATGGGACCAGTGGGTTGCCAGCCACATATGGCACCTGGGGAATCAAGGACACACCTGGCTGTACTGGGATTCGAACCGGGAGACTTCCACTTCATAGCCTGATGTTCTACCCATTGAGCTACCAGGCTGCTTAACATTGTATGTGAAGATTAGTATGTAAGCTTACTGCTGCAGTTTAACCAACTCATGTCTGATGCGTCTTTTGGCTACTGCAGGGGTGTCCAATCATGGTCCCAGAGGGCCGTAGTGGGTGAAGGTTTTTCTTCCAGCCAATTCATTCATTGTAATTTTTCCACTATCTTAAGTGGAGACATGCTAATATCAGTAAGAATGAGACAAGGATGATACTTGTCTTAATTCAGAGAAAAGTTAAAAAGAAACAAAAATGAGACTTGTGCTTTAAGATCTAACAAAATTATAAATCACATTACAATATCACTCTAACCAAAATCAAAGTAAATGGATAATATAGCATGGTTAATTGCCTATAGCAAAAGGGTGTGTACTACCCAGTGTTTTCTGGAAATAAACTAAACCCATCTTAATTTGTCCAAGGAAAGTCTGACACTGTTTACTGCCCAAGTGATCACAGCAGGGCAGCATGGTGCTCTGGGGCAATGCCAGCTGACACTGCTGGAGGGGCGATTATGAAAGAACAGGCTGCAGAACTTAATATCTATCTTGTGAAGATCTGGGCTGTTTGTCTAGCTAGCCAACAGTCTTAAGGATTCTGTGCTGAATTCACTTAAATTTTGTATGCATTTAAAATTTAGATTACTGTGCAATAATACATTTTTTATACTTTTATTTAGCAGTTAAGTACAATGAAATTTTTTCCATTTGGGTCCCTTTCTGTGCCACACCTGGCCTACTTCAGCCTGTTCTGAACATTCTTGTTCTGCTGCAGTGCAGCTCAGAAATAACAGAGACAAAGTAATGATAAATCTTTTTTTATTAGTCCAAGGAACTGTACAAGTAATTCTTCCTGAGAATAATTTATACCCAAAAGCAGATAAATGTAATAAACAAATTGTAGTGATGACTACTTCCTTAAACCACCAAGGTAAAAACGTGGGCAAAAAAAAAAAAAGACATTAAAATTTCATTAATCCTGATTCTCGATCAAGCATCGATCCCCACCTGTAACATTTCCTTTGTGGCTTTTAAAAGTTTCATACTTAATATTCAGCTAGAAAAAAGTCACATTATCTACGTTAAAAAAAAAAAAAAAAAGACAAATAGAATATTTACTTTTCATTGTCAGTTTATTCATTACTTCAGAGGTTTGACCTAAGCCTATATATCGGGTGGAAGAGCGACACGGAGAACCTCCAAAACATACTGTAACGATCCTCCGCTGATGTGAGACGTATCAAGCATTACATTGATACACAAAAGGAGACTATTGTGATTAATGTGAAGAATTCTCAACCTTTGGGTTTCCCAGAACTCTAGACAAGATTTCCCTCTCACTTCCAGTTTAGTTTTTTCAGATCTGCATAACCTCCTGTGGAAATGGACAGAACTGAACTTTGTCTGTGGATAAAAAAAAAAAAAAAAAAAAAATTACAATCAAAAAACCAAAAGGCGCAGTTGAACAAAAGTGTAACTGGATTTCACAGGTCCTGGGATTTTGAAAGCAGTACGCAGAGTCTATAAAAGAGTTCTCTGGGGGCGGGGGGTGAGGACAGGAGTGCCACATCGCCGCCGTTATGGGTCCTGGTGCAGGGGTGTCCTGAGCGCGTGCCTGTACAGCCTGCTGGAGGTCAGAAGTCCGGCACCTTGCAGAACGCCTCCCCGCCACTGAGCGTCCCCCCCTTCATGCTAGACCACGCACCCGGCACTAGTGCGGCCGAGGCTGGCTGATCATTTTAAGGCGTGCCTGGTCGATGACGTCCAGCAGGTTCTTGGCGTCCACGGCCAGAGCGTGTGCGGCGGTCAGCATCTGCTTCTTGTAGTCCTGCTGGAGGCTGGTCATCACGTACTGCTGTGCTAGCTTCATCTTGTTGATGAGCTCGGCCAGGTCCGAGTTGAGCAGCTTCTGGGCCATCTCGATCTGGGGGGAGGCCGGAGAGACAGCCCTCATGGTGTCGTTCCACGTTATAAGTACGACGGCAACCGCGGACACGAGACCACAAACATCTACGTTCGGATTCATCAAAATGTGTACAAGGAAAGCGGTTCAGGACAGCTCCTAATGTTTGCTGGAGAGCTGAGAGGTGGCGATTTGTGTTTGGAGGCGGAGGTCTGCGCTCACCTCTCTGTGTGTGCTTGCTGGCAGAATGGGTATGGTCTCATCCACGGTGGCCAGTAGTGTCCTCAGTGCCAGCCCCACTTCCTGCAAGGAAAACACACGCACAGTGAGCAAACATGTCCCCGCCTTTGTGTGGGACATGCGTGACCAGTGCTGGCATCCACTCCTACCTTCACCATGGGGACATATTCCTCGGGCGGAGCAGGCTGGATCTTACTGGACATTTCGATGACCGCCTTCACCAGCCCCGTCACGTTCTCATATACCTTGTCGTTAGAGCGGTCCAGGTTGGCCGTGGGTGGAGGACTGATCTCCTGTGGCTGGATCTGTGCACAGTGAAGCCATGTGGCATGAAGAGCAGGTAAGGATCATGACAAGGACAGATCACTGAAACTGACTGTTCATGGATGTGCTTATGGGTCAGAGTTATCCGTTTCTCTCTTGTAACAGTAACTCGCAAGGGGTCTGAAGACAATGCAAGTTGTTCTCAGTCTAGTAAAAGCAATATCTGAACCATGAGCACAGCAGTATAGTGGCGATGCTAAAGACTCCACAAGTTCTCACCTTTTCCAGTGTCATGACTGCAGTTTGTTTTCCAACCAGCAGATGGAAATATTACCAAACTGGATACACGTCATATATAAATTTATCGTCATATATAAATTCAGCATTCCCGATGTACATTTCAGACGGTAATTTTTCATAGTTTTTATACTATTTAGACTTGTATACCAATTTCCTAAAATGTTTTTCAAAATACACATCAAATTTTTAATCCAGTTTTAATCCAACGCTTTGGGAGTGTTCATATCCAAATATTTTGAATTAAGGTGCATCGGGAGGGCTGCCATAATCTGCTTGCTACTGTTCTAAATCACGACAATAAAGTAATGAAATTCTGGTGTTAATGCATTTAAATAGCTACAAGTATATGGGGAAAAAACTAGGCTGTAGTCAGTCATCCAATTTGCACTTCCATCAGTCGATCTATGTATTGTAGCCGATTTGTGATGATTCTGTGTTTATTTAGCACTTTTTAAGTCGCAGTTTGAAAAACAGAAGACACAGACGGAGGACAATTCCAGAGTGCATCAGAGGGGCGTGTTTAAGGGTGGCTGGCGCACGTAATCTTGATGACAGGCAGCCGTACACGCCTCTCTGCTGACCCTGTGGGGGGGGCACCTCCGCAGATAGCGCAGGCAGCAGCTACACTAGAATTAGTAAGGGGAATCTACAGCCCTTCTGGGAGGAGGCACTCTGACCTGCATATTTACCACTCTGCACTGGGTAATTCAAATCATGATTATGAATTTTAAAACTTCAATATTTAAACCATGAAGATCAACATGTCTTTAGAGGATTAGGTGTGAAATCACTCCTACTGCTGGTACAGTCGTCCAAGAGTTACAATGTAGAACCCCAGTGAAGGGCAGTTTATGAGGGTGGCAGAATGTTGCAGGGGGCTAAGGGCCCCCCGGGATCTGACAGAGACTGACAAACACAGAGTTCTTACCCGCCAGGGCTAAATTCAACAACAGTGAGGCAGAGGCAAAAAAGGGAGACAGAGAGTGCAGAGGAACAAAAGAGGGAGAATCCGTTAATAAGGCAACAAGTACAAACGCGTGCATGTGCCATGAGGGAGAGTGTGCACGGCGTGGGCCGTGAACACGTGCATGTACTGCTGATGCATTTAAAATTCAAGTTGCCCGTTTTGTTTGTTTAGCACTTGAACATCCTTAACTCCAAATGCATGCCAAAATGCAACATGCAGCAGTGTGCACAAGGAGAAGTCTGTAGCCAGCCCATTAAAAAACAAAGCACCACGTAGTAAGATATAAAAACAATAAATGCATTACATTTCAACTCTATGTACTCATACACAATCTGACATGTGGTTTATATCAGCTATGTACAAACTGTTCCTAATGTGGATGGTGAACCATTGTGCAGCTCATGGAGCCCCCTCAGACAAGTTCACCACAGTTCCCTGCACTGTTTAAAGAAAGACATGTTGTAGAAAGCACATGAAGGAGTTTCATCTGGCGCCCACTCTTGGGCTGACATGGTGACACAATCCGGTCCACTGCTGTAGGTCCCACTGTGAGCACGCCCAATAGCGGCAACAGGGGAGGGAACTGCCTCTGTTTGCCCCATCCTCCCTCTAACTCCAGAACAAACAAATACTTTCCCAGGGAAGAGGACTGCCTGTTCTCCTGGGTCTCCCGAGGGTCCCAAAAATGGCCTGGGAGAGACAGCAGCACTAGAGACCACGTGGCTGCATCACGCCCCACTAAACTGTCCTATGAGCGCCTCACTGGTGGAGCTTTTCTCATCCAGAGCAGAAATGACAGATGTTATATGGCACTGTGCTCACTGGCCCCTGCTTAACCACATCCCAAAGCTGAAGACAAATGGAAAGTGTTTCTGATGCAAGGAAATAAAGACACAAAAAAAGAGCAGAAAACAGGAAAGCCTACCACAAACCAACCATAAATTATAGCTGCTATGTGAACATGAATCGAGACTGAAAAGTTATGTGAGCAATATGAAACGGCACTTAGTGGAGCTGCACAACTTTGTACATGTATTTACTCTCCCTGTAGGTGGATGACATGTCCTGTAGGGGGCACTGTTACCTTGACTCCTTCATTGTAGCTGTCTACAGGGTTTAGGCTGGCCAAGCTGCCCAGGTGGCTGGGTGCCCCAGGGCGGGGAGGCTTCTTTGGAGGAGCCAAGTGCTCTAGAGGGGGGGAAACAAAGCAGTTAGCGAGGAATTAATGGGGGGGTAAAAAGGTATTAAAAATGTGGACAAATGCTGTTTTCACTACACAGCCTTTACTGACTTGAAACAGAAAAGACAACTGCCACAGACCAGCTACGTACAATAGTGAAAATACTCAGTGACACGGAAAAAGGAACAAGAACTGTGTCCATAAGAGGCTGAATGATGACGGGTATAAACAGCTCTGCTGGAGCTGCCCTTACCTGGCTTGCCCACGGGCTGGTATATGTGCTGATTTCCCGTCTGTCAGAGACACATGCAAACAGTCAGTCAGTCACATGCAGGCTGTTTCCTGTCCACCCTCCCTTCCAGCTATGCCCCGCCCCGCGCAATGAAAGGATGCCCAGACTTCCTATATGCTGAAGCCGTGACGTCCCACAGACCCCCTACATATTCCTGATGGTCTGAGGTACCATTACACGTGACCTTAAAATATCCAAGCCTATAAGAAACATCACATTTGCATAGAAAAGTACACCCACATGCAGGATACAATAACCATCTCCACTACAATGCTTACATAGGCTTCTATAATATTTTGAAATAAGCTGAAAATGGCTGTACTCATGTGTAGGGCGCCATTTTACATAAGAAATAAAACTGTGCCTGTGTATGATGATCCTGCATAACTTCTGCCGCACAGTTGCCTCTATGGCCTGATTTGGGTTGGAATGGGTTAAAGCCCAACTACAGATAATTAAAGGGTGACTGCACTGCACATCTCAGCATGGGCCAGGAACACACAGCAAGTTTATATTTGCTCAAATGGAGATTCCCTTCAGCTCGGCTCCTCTCAGGAATCCCGGCGCGAGATCTTGTAAACACCTCGGTATCCAAAACTAAATTCCAGGTGCAGAAAACTGCAGCCGCTGGCCCAACTCCGGGAGAGACTTACAGGCCAGCCATGCAAACAGCAGAAACTGTGAATCACCATTTGTTTAGAAGATGCTTGTTTTTCTAGCGCATTAATGCTTTATCTCTGGGGCAGAATCCAGCTGATGCCAATATATAAGGACTAGGAATACAAACACAAACGATGATGCCTTAAAAGCATTATTAATGCATAAAAACTTATTATACTGCAAATAAAATTATTTCAATAACAAATTTTATGTTAATGCTGGGGAAAAAAATGTAGCATACTTTTTGTTTTGATAAAAAATATAGGAGAAGCCCAGATAAGTCACAATGAAGGCATTAAAAAAAGAAGTGTTGAGTCTCTGTGTGAGTGAAAAGGCCCTGTAAGCTGGGTGCCCATCTGAGCCCACTGGATGTTGGTGCCTCTGCGCTGCCTCCAAGCCAGCCTGCAGGTGTAACATGTTGGCTGCTGAGCTGGGTGGGGGGGCAGGCTGACCCAGTGCCCAAGGCAGCAGAGGCCTGGCAGTGCTGAAGCAGTCCCTACTGACAGGGCGTGCTCTCTGCAGGGTGGACGCACGAGTGTGCCTGCCAACAGGAGGCCGGCACGAAAACCAGACCGTTTCTGGTCAACGGCCCACACTCATGTTGCCAGTCACGTATTCTCCATTTTGTGTGCACAAAGTGTGTGTGCGTGTGTGCGCGGGCGCATGAGACACAACAACGACATCGGCTGTGGGAATTCCCCTCCCATCTGGGAGGGCCGCTGAACACATTAAAAACTCACCGGTCCTTGAAGACCCCCATCCTCTCGGTCCACGCTGCCCCTTGAGTTCCTCGAGTCGGGCTTCTAGCAGGGAAGGGGAGACGGGTCGTTACCCCAGTGGTGCACGTTCACCTCTGCCCTAGTTCCCCAAGTGCTGCCCCGGTTCCCGAAGGGCTGCCCCACTTCCCAAAACAGCAGGAGGAACGTGCGTCCCTATTACTTACTTCTTTGTCAAACGTTTCCCCTCTACCCTCAGCTATCAGAGACGCACAGAGAGCAGCACCTGACGAAAGAGCTACCGAACCTCGCCCCGTTCACCAGCTACCCACCCTCCTGAGTCGCTGCTACAGACGTTTCCGAACGCACACAAACACACGCGACTCTCAGCCGCTCGCCTCTAGACAGCTGATTTTCCCTGCACTTCCCAGTCTAAGCCTTCTGCAGCAAAGCAAACGGTCACAACACTCAGCCAACTGGGCGACAGGAGAAAGGTGTAAAGACAGACAGCCCTGTCGTCAGTACCGGCTTCCCAAAGCAGGACTTGAAAACTTGCATCGTGCGAGTGCTTTGCCGTGGAGATAGTTGCTGCGCTGAGAAGAAGGCAGTAAGGAATTCCATCAGTGGCATGACACAGACAGATCATAAATTCTTGTTTCCTGCTGGAGGAAGGCTTATATGGACTTGGCTGATTCACACGGTGGGGGGGAGGGGGGACTCTGCCTGCCTTTCCCCTCCCTCTGTCTTTCTCTCTCTCTCTCCACTGAGTGAAGAACTTATCATATTTGTACATCCCCTTCTGTACACTTCTCACATATTACCCTCGCTGACTAAGACAGGCAGACACAGACACAGACACAGACACACATTCGCTCTGTCTCTTTGTCAGGGGACGTTAAATATTTCAGTACTTTAGTCCTGGTTCCTCCTACTTTCAGATGAATCTGAACCCTGTGATTAGCCTGCACTAAAGCCTTTTGCCACCATCTTGTCAAAAAGACTTACACAGAACATTGAGTTCTTCAGCATGGAACAAATATCTTAAGTCGCATCTTAATACATAACACACCCTTCAAATGTTTTTTCAACCTGGAAGAATTAAGTGCCTTCTGGTATAACCTGTGCAGTTATTGGCATTTTTTACAGCCCTTAAATCATTTGAGGACAATGAATTTTCACAAGAAAGGCAGTTTTCCACAGACGTTGGGACAGCTTCAAAACAGCTTAAAAACAGACTTGGCCCAACCAAAGCCAGGATACACACAACAGAATGTGGATTTACGCTGCTGTTAACATACACGACACTCCTTCATACACCGACGCTGACTGACCCATAAACGCATCCTGTCCACCTTTCCACAATGGATGTGTTTTGTCTGCAGCTTTTCCATTACCTGGGGTATCACAATATTCTAATCTCATGACACAAACTCAAGTCATCTGCAAATTTCACAAGATTATTCACATGCTTCCCTTACTAGTGTCATCTTTCCTAAGATAAGGTCAACATCGACTTCTCTTTTTAATGTTTATACAAAGCAGTCTGTGGCTCTAAAACAACGTGGGAGTCTTAAGAGAAATGATGTCAAGTTTAGCGCACACAGTCTGCACTTTCACACAGTCCCTGTCTAACCAGCCCCTTCCTTATCCACGACAACAAACGGGGCCAGAGTACCGTTTGCTACCATGATTTATTGGTCTCTTTTTAAATAAGCCTCATCCAACTTGAACAGGAAAAATGTACCTTTCCGCTGTACAACAAAAACACTTTCACAGTATACACAGTAAAGGAGGAGGACTTAAATGCGTGCGCAGGCCAGAACAAATACAGGGAAGACTAAAGGAGCTTCATCTCCCACTAACTGTGTACTGATTGGGTGTGTCGTATTTCAGTCCCCCTCTGTGCTGTTGAGGTGAGCGGGTGAACAGGAGAGGAGTGCAAAAGGCAGGAGAACAGAAGACGAGGGGGCGGGGGAAGAGGAGTACAGGAAACCAGAGAGCAGGGGAGCAAGAGAACAGGAGGGTAGGATAACAGGGGAGTAGGAAAGCAGGGACAATCCAAGGTACCAGAAATCGCTCCTCCTGCTCCAACCAGCGCTGGTCTTCCTCCATTTGCTGCTGCTGTAACATGAGACGCTCTTCCATCAGCTGGGGGGGCAGCACCTGGCCCATCCCCCGCATGTCCAGTGGCCCGCCATCCTACCGGTGGGGGGGGGGGGGGATTTGTCAGCCATGTCATCAAGCACAACCTCGACTGCTGAGAGTAAGCCTAGTGGCTCGAGGTTAGCTTCTCACCTCCATGTTGGGCGACCACATGGGCACGTCTGGCGGCCGGTGGTGATTCCACGAGTCGTGTGGGTCCAGGATAGAGGCCTGGGGAGGGTACACGCCACCTGGCACAGGGGACATACCATGCGGGGCCGGGTATCCTGATACCTGGGCACAGGAAGGACAAAGCGTTTAACACAGTGAAAGTCGCAAAATTAAAAATTAAAATATAGCAAAGCACAACAGATGTGAATGTTGTCATGACAGTGTTCAAAGTGGCACAAACTAAAACGGTCTCAATATACTTTCCCATTGACTACATTCAACTTCAAATTTCATTTAAAATTCAAAAACGAACACTTTCAGTTTTTCATGAAAGCAAATCTGTGTGCGCGCGCGCGCGCAGGGCACAAAGGTTGAACGCAATTTTATCTTTATAAAACACAACAGTAGTTCTATGACTAAAACAAAAAATATAAAACAAAAAACAAAAACCAATTTTGCAAAATTTAAGAAATTCCAAAGGTTTTGTCCATCCATCTAACATGCACAGCTTAAAAAAAAAAAAAAAAAAAAGAAAAGAAACTAAACATTTCTGCAAGTTTGAGCAACAAAAAGGATGTTTAGACTAGGATTTGCTGAATACAGAGGACTATTTCAGAACGTGAGTGTTTAAACCAAAACAGTTATTACAAGCAGCTTGCTTTAAATCACCAGTACCAACATCTCTAAGGAAACCACAGGGAATGATTGCTGTCATGTTTTATGAATACAACACTTTGTTAAAGCCTTCGTTGTTTCTTCATATTCTATTTCAAGAGGATTCCTGTTGAGGCTGGGAACATGAATTCCTCTACAGCCATCTTTCGGAAATTGTATTTCAGATGCCGTGTCAACTACATGTATAATCACACAGATCACGGATTTATAATTATTCAATGCTGCTTGAATGCCTGGGGCAGTGATGATCTAAAGACAGTGAAGAGGAAGAGAGAAAAGGAGAGGTGGTCGTGTACCTGGTAGTGATTGTGCTGGCCAGCATGCTGGGGACTGGGATAGAAGCCTTCACTGGAGCGGGGGCTAGGGTATCCAGGTCTGCTCGGCTGTACCCGGGAAGAGAGACAGGGAGGGGGTGGTCTTCAGCACACTCTGCATTTGAACTCATGTGAGGGCAACAACTAAACCACCCGAACAAAAACATCCATTTAAACTAGAAGCTGACCAATGCTGAGAGAGAGAGGGGCGGAGATAAAAAGAAAAATGCAAAAAGATAAAAGCAGACAGAGGAAGACAAAGGAAGAAAAAGAGTTGGAGAAAAACAGAGAGACAGAAAAATAGAGGCAGCGAGAGGGACACAGAGAGACAGATGGAGAAAGACAGAGGGGGACAAAAACAGGTAGAAAGAGAGAGAGAAATAGGAGAGACCAAGAAAGGCAGATGGATGCCTGAGACAGCAGACGTAGCTAAATGAATAGCTTATTTTATGTGTGCCTTTAAGTGACCTTGTACACCTTATATTGTATAAATAGTATTAGCAAATATAGCTAGGAACAGATTTAAAGACAAAGGACAATAAATACAGACCAGAAGGCTTCCAAAACTAATGGTTCATAAAACGTTTAACAAAGCTGACAGCAGAGGTCGCCAGTGTCTGTCTGACAATAAGCACAGAGCTAAGGGGGCAGTGTGGACTAATGAGCTGACACCACCGCATTCTGCTTGGACAACCCAAACGAGACAGGTATTCTTCTCTGCATGGTGTGAGACACTCAGTGTCTTAAGCACACCATTCATTAGCTGAGTGAGCTCACTGCTATTTAAACCCTTCCCACATGGGAAATTCCCAGTGGGCAGCAGGGCAAGTCAGCGGTCTCCATATCAGCGGATCTGCTGACCGTGTGCGCACGTGCAAACTCTGGGACAGAGAAGCAGGCGTGTCACATGGCCACATGGAGAATGAAAGATGGTATGGGAATGGAATCTGCTTTGAGGGCAGGATGGAGAAGGCTTAGATGAAAATCGAGTCCAAGGTCACCGGGAACCGATATGACAGGTATGTATCCGAGTCGACTGCAGCGACGGCCGGAAGAGGCATAATGCGGCGACTACAAGAACCTCGAGCGTGTGTTTCCGCAGGCCAGTGCTTCCTCGGCAAATCAACTTGACACATGACACTAGACTTTGGATCGGCGCATCCTTGACGACGGGGGCTCACCTTGGGCGGGGCCTCGTCCGACCCCCCAGAGTCCCAGGAGACAGTGACCTGCCGCCTCATCTCCATGCGAATGCGTTCTTCCTGCTGGGCCTTTTCCTCCTCCAGGATGGTGCTGCAGGGGACAAGCGCAGATCACAACTCGTTCAGCTGAACTTAGACAGCCTGCTCGAGCGCCACGTCCTCAGCTGTAACACCAACATACCCCCGGAGATCCCAACCATGAGATGTATGACTGCTAAAGGTGACCGTGATCGATGCATGCAGGTTACACAAAAAAAAAAAAAAAATCTATTAGGCACTTGAAACAAACAGGTCGCATATGTAAGAGTGAATAAAGACTGGTTTTTGCAACAATGTAGTGCTAAAATTGTTACCCTTGATGAGGAGACCCCACAACGTTAAGTTCTCCAAAAAGCATGGAGGGGTAGTACCTGTTAGTGTCATTATAGTCTCCCCACACCTGCTGCAGTCATTATGAAACCATTTACAGACAAGGGCCCCACACAGGGGAAAAACACCTTTCTGCAGGGAACTATCAACCCACTGTGTGCTGTGAGCTAGTGGGTTTCTCCTGGCTTGCTAAGCTTAAAAAGTGTGAAGAGATGAACAGCATCCCTCTACATGTGTCCAGACGCGCCACTTAACATCCGCTTGTGGGTGGTGTTCATCCGAGTCAGTGTGTCAAGGCAGAGCATGCAGAGGGAAGACAACGGTGCCTTAACGCTATAACACCATAACGCAGCCTGCTGACTCTGTCTTGTTGTTGGGGCTATTTGTTTCGACAAGCAACCCCTGTGACTCGACACTGAAGGAACACACACCTGTGTTTACAGTTACAGAGCAGCAGACCACTGGTCAGTCAGTGCCACAGGACCAGCAGAAAAACAAGCTATTCTATAGCGCAAAACCCTTAACACTGCTACGGTGATGCCTGATGATAAACATGGCATTGTTCCTGAGTTTAAGTCTTATTTTAGCAAGTTAGCTTCTCAGTCACCATCCACCAACAGCATAAAATCATCCAGGATGATGTTAACATTCGCACTGACATATTTTCACAGACTTCATTCAGAGCAAGAAGTCTGAAATCAATAACACATTCGGTTCTTAAAAACATGTACTTGAAAGAAATGTACCATGAAAAATAAACATCATTCCACCACTTCACTGATTAAACAGCAACTCACCGACACAGTAACCCCCCATGATAATGTCTGAGTCCAGTGTGAAGAGGCACATAACGTGGGACTGGACCTTCCTGCATTGCTGCGAGACTGCTCTGAATGAAAGCAAACCAGCGCGTGTAGACAGACCCTGGAGGCATTTACCATAGAGTCTGAGGAAGCTGTCGGTGGCCGTGCTGACTACACCAGCACCTGGGGGAGGCTGAGAAGTGTGGCCCCTCCCTCTCAAAAAACATAGCCCCACCTCTCCCCCTGCTCAGGACAAAGTCCAGACTGGTATTTAGGTTCCATGTATGTGCCAGAGCAATCAAGGAGTAACAGACTAAAAACAGTCACACAGACAGAACTCCACCCCTTCCATGTGGCACATGGTCCTGGACTACAGATATACATGCGCCAAACATTACCGCTAGAGTGAAAACGCGAGCCGCTCTCACCGCTGGCAATGAAGGCGGACACCCTGCTACACTGGCGGAGAGGTGAGAGTGCACCAACATGTCGAGGAGAGGTAAAAAGAGGCAGCAGTGTGCCTGTGTGTATGCCCACACACACACAAAGCATTTCACGGAATACCATCATTTTCAGCAAACAAAGTCGTCAGCGTGAATTTCTGGGAAAAAAAAAACATCACAGCTGAGAGGAGAGTGACATCACAGGATAATAAAGCAATATCTAGAGCTAACTCGAAACTGAAAGGCACGGGTGGTGAAGAAGCAGGAATGGAAGGTGCCACTGAGCCAGCTGAAACAGGACACTTTGTATAAGGACTGCAGCCAAGGTTGCATTACCACCCGTCAGAGGCTGAGTGCCACCTCGTCGGTCTGCCAACTCCTACACCAAGAGAGTGATTCTGTTAACAACATCACAAAGCACTTGGGACCCTCTGGGGGAAGGGTGTAGGGCCACCAGAGCACAAGGTTTGGCAACAGCAGCGACAGCACCTGTATAAATGCAGCTTTCCCCATCACCCTGTCCTCTGGATGCAAACAGAGTAATATCTGTGCAGCACACGCTGTCTGTCACATTACTGAGGCCAGCTTTCCAGAATGTTTTGTACTTGCCGCAGTGGAGTGCAGCGAGCAGTTTGGAGGAGGGACTCTCCATACCCTGTCCTCCAAAACATCATGGGGCTCTCTTATTCTCAGCCTAAAGGAAGATGGACAGATATACTATCCAACAGGGGCATTCGCAAGCCAACAACCATTCCTGAACGTGACAGAGGTTTTACCGGATCAGCACGGCCAAATCCGGCCAATCAGCCGACAATGTTCAAGATGAAGAAATACTTCAGATGAATTGGCCCCCTGCCCCCTCTGCTGCAGGTGTGAGGTCTATCCAAGACCCAGTTCAGACCACGTCAGAGCCCCCTCACCACCACTGTGCAAAGCCCAGCATAAAGCCCAGGAGCTGGTTCAGACACGACCAAACTGAAGATACTGCCTACTTCCTGCATGCCTGTGTCACCCATCAAAATGTTCAGCGGGGCACAGTGCTGTTTCCACAACACTCACCTAGAAACAGCGTTTGTCTGCACTTACGTCACATTAAATGGGGCCTGCTCAAAACGTTGCTCACCGGCAGCAGCATTGTAGGCACGCAGTAACGCGTAAAGAGAGAAACAAACCGTGTGCACACACGCACAGACGGACCACGTGTAAAACGAACACAAAAACGGCGTATGAATACGGTGCACGTGGTCACCGTGACAGAAGCATTTGCATCTAAAGCCACACGTCAGCCAGTCCAACACCTAATCCCACATTCCGTTTATGTAGCATTAATCCCTACGTGTTTCCACCGTTTCCAATAACAAAAGGCCCGCCCTGCCAACATGCATGTTTAAACAAGGTGGATGCAACGGGGAAGAGCTCCCGTGGACCCATGACTCAAGTCTGCCCGCACACATCATAAACCACTTCATTACAGTCAGTCAAAAACAGAAAAAGCAGCAGGAGTGTTTCACGTGTCATACCAAAGAAACCCAGCTTTGTTTGAGTTACTGGCATTTCTAAGCAGTGCCAGGTCTTAATCACCTGAGTCACAGGCGGCGCAGAGGGCTGACGGCATTGTGTGTTTACACTTTGCCAGCAGGGCTCACTGGGCAGGACGGATGTATCCTGTGGGCTTTGTGGCTGTGCACAAGGACAGGAAGAGCTTTGCAACAAGGCTGTGACAGTTATATTCAGGAAGCATCTCACTGCTTCTTATAAATGGGCAAGATTATTAAACGGCACTTGTGGAGTTGCAGAGAGCTCTGTGACATGAGGTAGGCCTGTGCACACTGGCTGACATTCTAACTCCCTAGTTTTACAGCTACAATAAGGACTGAGGTGGGACTTTAAAGGAACCCTGCCTTGCTGGGCCTCAAAGGTCAAACATCCTCCTGTGTCACAAATCCAGGACAATTAATCGCTTTTCCTTAAAACCATATAATTTTTTATAATGGTTTTGTAAAAACAATAAGCATGCATTTAATATAAAAACATTAACTCTTCCGAGTTACACTAACAGCCACTGAACCCCACTCATCTTCCACGACAGAACCAGCCATTCCGTCCCCACGTAGTGCTACTGGGACAGTCCTGGAGACACCAGGGGACTGAGTGACAAATCAGACGTGACTTCTTCAGAGCCACGAGAGGTGCATGGTCGTATAAAGCAGTTACTCTTCTAACTCAAAGGGGACTGGGACTGGGATTAGGATGAAGCTGTTCAGTGACTGGGGATGTGTGACACCCCCACTGTTAACTAGTAGGCGGGGCTTCTCCTACAAGGAGGTGCGGCATCTGAAACATGCAGAGGGGGGCTCACCAGAGTTGGGCCTTGAGCTCAGTGAAGCGGGGCCTCTTGCTCGGGTCGTAGGCCCAGCACTTGGTCATGAGGCTGTAGAGCGTAGGGGGACAGTTGGGCGGCATGGCCAGCCGCTCACCGTTCTCTATCCTCCCAATTACGTCGTTGTTCTTCACTCCCTGGAAGGGCTTGACGCCGTACATGAGGATCTCCCACATGCACACGCCTGGCACAAGGTAAATCAGAGGGCAAACGAGTTTTAGCACAGACATCTGCGGCAGTCTGTTTACCTGCGCTGACCTCACTCTGAATGATGAAACAGCTTTCTCTTTCATAAAGAGGGGGTAATGTGTTGATACTTGTCAGCGTGGAATGGCTGGCTTACCGAACATCCAGACGTCGCTGGCTGAGGTAAAGCGTCTGAAGTTAATTGACTCTGGAGCCATCCACTTAATAGGCAATTTCCCTTTGGAAGCTGAGGAGAGAACGGCACACGAGACTAACTGCTGTGCCTGGCAGGAGCACAAGACTGCACAGTTATAAGTTTAACAGTCATATGATTATGTACAGACGCAAAGGCAGCGCAGCAGTGCTCATCATGTCACACTCTTCTTAGGCACGCTAGAACACAGCCACGGCTTCAAAATGAAAATTTAAACTAAAAATTACATTGCAGTAACTCAGTTCTGTACCTACACAATCACACATACCAGCTCCAGACATTCTGGAACATGCTTGCAAACACTTGAATTGCAGTTAGAAAAACATGCCAAGTTCCATTATCACCCAGTAGATGGCGCCAAAAATACAATTTTGAACTCGCGAAAACTTTATTAATGGACTGCTTTGCCTCAAGTACTGTATTTGAAACACACAGGAGCTATACCCAGCTGAATTAACACACAGCGACAACTAAAACAATTTAAGTCGAGTAACAAAATACTGCCAATGTAATGAGACAAAAAAGAAAAGTTGTGTTTGGACAAATGTCAAAATATCTTTATATAAGCACACACCTTTGTAGTAGGAGCTGTCCTCCATATACCGAGAGAGGCCAAAATCACCCAGCTTCACACAGTCTGTAGAGGACACCAGCACATTCCTGGCAGCTATATCCCTACGGGAAAGACCCACTGGTTCAAAGAACGTGCGAAAAGCAGGCAAGGAACGGCTAATTTTTAAAACAATAACACATGTCTAAGCACATTCCATTCCACTTGAATCCTTTTGAAATTCAACAGCCTGGATTTTGAGCAGCAGTTAAATTTTAAATTATGACTGGATGTAAAAATAAATAAAAGGAAGCTGGCAAACCGTACCTATGTACAAACCGCTTGCTTTCTAAATAGGCCAGGGCTGTGCTAAGTTGGTAGGCGAACAGGACCAGTGATGCCAAGTCAAGGCTGTATTTTCTTACTTGCAAGAATGACCGCAGCTGAGGAAACAAAAAAAAAAAACAAGCGGAGCAAGAGAGACAAGCAAAGTTAGAGATCGGCTCGGCACAAATGTACAATGTGACAATATTAATTTCTATATAAAAAAAAAAAAAAAAAAATGGATCCTTTGCCAAGTGTGCCACTAGGTGTCACTATCTACAGCATTAACGATATTTTCCAAACTTGCCAACAGCTGGAAGTCATGTGACAGTATCACATGGTTTTACTGGCAAATGAATCCCCCACCACCACCACCACCAAAACCAGCATCTTCATTAAGCCCACCTCTCCCAGAGTGCAGAGCTCCATGATGATCCAGACCGGGTTCTCTGTGATGACACCAATGAGCTTCACTATGTGAGGGTGGTCAAACTGCCGCATGGTCACTGCAAAAGAGCGTGCCGGTCAGGAGGACAGCAGCGGACAGCCACCCCCTGTGGCTTGGGGCTCGTCTCACATCATACACCTGATGCAATCCCCATCCCCACTTGCATAACAGTGATCGTCTGTAAGAGAGGAAGAGCTAAACAACCACTACAAATGTAATTCACGATGAGCAGATATATAAGTCAGACCGCTGCCTTAAAAAGAGTAGCTTACTTTGTGTTTAATATAAACATTCTCTATAAATACACCTACACACTGTATCCTCACGGTGTGTCCTTAGATCCACGCAGTGCAGTATGACAGATACGATATTCTCTTTGAGCTGCCCTGTGATACCAGTCACTGATCTGCGTGTGTGTAACACAGCCAGAGGGACCCTGCTGAGCATGTATCACACACACCCTACCTAAACCTTTAAACAGCTCTAGAACACAATGCTCCCCTACGCTCCCCTGTTCAGTATATTGAAGTCCTCCGCCCACCTTCACCTTCCTCAGGGCATTAAACAGGCCATTCTAATGCAATCCAGAAACCTGGATTGCTCTGCTTTTGGCTGAAAAAACAACCCAACCATCTGAAGCTAAGCACCTAAGGAAAGCAGCTATTTTTGGCAAACTACGAACGGCGCTGGGTCTGTTTAGGCCATGTGTTTACAAACACAGAGCAAGATCCTGACTTGCAACACATGTGCCATCGAAAAGGAGAGGTTTTACGCAGTCTACCAACACACGAGCAGGTACGTGATTCATCACCATGTGACTAACGAAGGCGCCGCAGCCTATCCACTCACAGGCTTCTTGTAGGAACTTCTCCCTGACGCTGTCCGAGGTGCAGTTCTTACAGGTCTTGATTGCCACAGCCATAGAGGGATTTTCCTACAGAGGAAAGTGACCAAGATTAAAACACTACACGGAAACAGCACGACAGTATGGAATAACACAAGGGAGCAGCACCTGTCACTAATGGCACATGACTGTTCTTTGTACCGTTAAGAGCTGAAAATGTCTACATAACCTTAACCCTTTAGAATTTTCACCAAAAAACATGGGGTATTGCTATACTTACAAATAAAAGCAACAGTGATCACTAAAACACTGCATCTTAGTTGTACCTCAGCCACTTGCAAAGGAAATACACTGACAAATTTTTTAAAATACACTAAGACATAAATAGCAGTGAAAATGTACAGGACTGCACTTTGCACCCACGCACCCACACATACAAAGCAGAGACACGTATCCAAAAACTCCACTCTAGCACACAAAACAGTACTTCCTCTGAGTAAAAGCAAACAGGTGACGGGTCTCGGCATCCCGCTGTCACGCCTACCGGGCTCATGTAGACACCCTGGTGGACATCCCCGAACTGGCCCTCGCCAATGCAGTGGCCCAGCTCTATCCGGTCTCGCTGGATCTCGTAGTCCCTGGCTGAGGGCGTAAAACCCACCGGTCAGAGGTGCACCTCTGCAGAGTGCATGGCCTGCTTTGGATTGCCGAACGACCGAAAGGCACGGCACTGGACGTAAACAAAACACTGCTCTGTCCTGCGTTTAGTAATAAACAGTTCAGTGTTACATAAAATAAAATAAAAATTCAACCCTGATTGTGCAAAGACATGTTCTAACATACCCACTAGGCACTGATGTAAAAACCACAGCAGAAGAGAAGGACAAACGTATCTTTTCTTATTGCTTCTGACCTCTTACGAGCAGTTTGTTTTTGGAAAGAAATTTTATTTAGATTGTTGCTTGTTGTGTCCAGCAGCGTGCTGTAAATCCGAACACGAACAGGGCTGGACTCTGCCTTTGTCGAAGCACTGCACTGAATGTACTCTCCAAGGCATTTTTTGGACCACCCTAGTGTGGCCATATTTTCCCATTTTAATTTAAAAAGACTGCCTGTAAACATAGCTTTAAACAGAGAGTACAACACAATGAGTCTTGGCCAATTCTACCGCAGATTCAGTGTTGAGAAGACGACACCCCCCTAATAACCCAAACTCTTAAATCTGAAGCTTTGTTATACTGCGTTTTTTTGAAGACTCAACCAAAATGTACGAGATCATTCAGCAATCTGCTAATAAGAGGTTAAAGCAACATTTTCAGCAGCTCACAAATGAAGCATCTCAAATGAATAATGGCGCACACACAAAAAACGATACTACAGGCAAAAGTAAACAAAAACACGAAACGAAAACCAGAACACCACTGCACGATCTAAAGCAGGCAATGAGCAAACCGACTTGGAGAGAGGAGAAAGGATGGAGCGTTACCTTCGTCTAATCCATAGCTCTCTGCGGTGCAATCAAAGCAGAGAGAAGCTTTTAGGGCACATGACAACCGAACAGGCGGACACAGTGCACACAGGATGAGCAATGTTTGACCACAACGGCAGACTGCAAAGGATGGGCTCTCGTCAGGACAAGCAAAATGAAGGGGGTGAAGAGTCCAAAGGGCATGAAGAAAAACTCAAAATGTCATATGGGAGCACTGGCACATCTTTGAGTAGTGGTCATATCAGCTCGGTCACCTTCAACATCCTTAATCAGTTAGTAATTTTAAGCTTAAAAGAATATTTAAAACATCACAGGATGCTAGGAGTGCATGTATTTTTAATGAAAATCTCCCTGAGCATGTACGACGGTAGATCTGGTGTAGGAGCCGCGCGCACAGTCACGTAGTCAGCTGGTGTGTACAATTTCCCCCACGGCTCCTGAGCAACTCCACACGTGCGCCCATGTGACTCCATGAGCCACTGAGCTCTGGGCACACTTTTCCCGCATTTACTGCACCTGTGGACCTGCAGCGCACATCGAACCTCCACCAAGGCCCGTGGTCTCTGAGAAGCTGCACACTAATGAAGGATGGATGGTCACAAGATACCGAGACGCGAGGATAAGGAGTGAGCCGCGAAATGAGAAGTGAAAAGATACCACGGGCGATACCTCTGCCCTGCGGTAAATCCAGGGTATATATTTAAACACAACTACTACTCATAAAAAAAACAAATTAAAACAATTCATCTTTCAGAGACGTCAGCCTAATACTTGATCAGCTACAGCCGATTTAAGTGTGGGAAGCATTTGTTTGGGGGGGGGCATTTTGGTAGAAGTACAAAAGCCACGTTTCATGGAACTAAATAAAAATGAAACATCTGGACTGTCAGGACTGCAGGCTACTGGTCTGTTTCACAAAGCTTGCTGGCCTAAGGTCTGGCATGTCTCTGCTCAGGGCCCATCAGGTCGGCATGCGCTGTGGTACTTACTGGAGGGCATGGTGTAGGTGTCGTCCTCGTCTATGATCTCCGCATAGTCGTCCGTTTCTGTGGAAACACGATAAGTTCCGTCAGCTGCGGGCCTCACTGCTCTGCAACCTCTCGTCGTTCAAGTCAGACTCAGAGTTAAAGCCCACAAAACTTCCACAGGAAAAAAAAAAGAAAAGAAAAAAAAAAAAAGCCCAGCCCCAGCTGAAAATAAAAAGCCAGTCGGATGGGCCCTCCTCGGAAAACGCCAGCGTAAACAGACGGACAGACAGACACGCACAAGTGCTCCGTTATCCCTCCCAGTACACGCACGCTGTTACAGCTTAGCACATCTGGCCGGCCAATGGGAGCCAAGTCATTTGAGAGTGCGGGAGGAGGCATACAGGAGGAGGGGCTCTTTTCTCCTCACCCCTTTCCCTCACAGAAAGGTCTTGGGGTGGGGGTATTAAGTCATCAGTAGCTCAGAGTTACACTGTCTGTGCTGGCTGTTCAGAGGAACAGGCAGTGGTGGCCTGGCCATTTAGGACAGGATAGCTGGAGCTCTTCAAAGGTCATACAGCCACAGTAATACTCCACAACAGGCTAGGAAGACAAAGTAGGAAGAAGGGAAAGAAAGTGGGGGGGCAAATAAAAACAGGGCTTCTCACAGCTGTACTGACAGCAGGTATATGGATACGTTCATTGTTTCTAAAGCAGTAAACCTACACTGAAAACACACATAAGAAAAACCATAAATATTTCTGCCTCTTTTCTTTCGTGGCTACTTTAAAATTAAAAAAAGAATATTACTCAGTAAAATTAAACTATGTGGAGCAAATTTGTTAGAGCTGGAAAAAAACCCTGTTTTTTAGGCATTTGGTCTAAACTGAAGGGTTAAACAACAGATGAAACTGACCCATCCCCTTCAGTGCCTGACGGGCAATCAGCTGATACTGTCTCTTTTCTTAATAACAGATGTTTTATTTCATTTTAAAATAACCTCACTTTTCTCCCTTCTCTTCTTGTGTGAGCAAAGCCACCATTACCCAGAACTCATTTTATTTCACACAAGCCACACGGCATCTTAATTTGGGGAGGAGAAAAACAAATATGTACTGTATAATTAAACACACACGGCAACACGGTGAGGCAACCAGTATGGATCTACAAAAAAAAAAAAAAAACACAGCAACAAATGGAGTGCACGCCGCGTAAAACCATCAGACCAACGACAGCCACAGTAGCATGTCCAGGGTGTTAGCAGCAGGAAGTGGTGAGAGGGAGATGAAAGTTTAAAAGCCAGACTTTACCGTCCCCACTAATTTCCTCTGCAGATCCGGGATGCATGCAGAGAAAAAGAGGGAGAGACAACAGAGAAGGGAAGAGCATTACTTCACAAAAGGATTTCATACAACCCAAGATCAAAGCCATAGCCTCCGCGGACCTCAGGCCTCTGCGGGGAAGCAGTAAGACGTGCTAAGGGCTGCCCTGCCGACGTCTTTCACAAACGGCCGAGTAACACTTCAGAGAGGTGCCTCACAGGCGCGTTTAACCGGCCATGGGAGAGATTGGGGGTCACCTCGGCTGGGCGTGCTCTCGGGGCGTACTTCTGTTTATTTGTGTTGTTGTTTGAGTGCTGGGTGTGCACGTGTTTTAAGGGTGGAGCTGGGCGGAGTGATCATGATACACCTGGAGCCAAGTGACCGGGTATTCCTCCTGAGGAGGGTGCTCACTGTGGGGGAAAGACAGGACGCACGCACGCAGACTCCCCGTATCTGTAATACAGTCCGGCACGCACGCACACTCCCCGTATCTGTAATACAGTCGGGCACGCACGCATGCACGCAAAATCTAAAATATTAAATAAATGCCATGTTTGTAATATGGACGCATGCGTGCACACACACAATCTACTATATGAACATACATGCACACGCAGCAAGTTTCAACCAATGTTACCCCTAAGCAATTATACAAGCAACATTTTCCACAATACTACAATATTGCTGCATTATGTACCAAACATTTTATTAAGGCTATATTTTTGTGCCTGTGCATCAGTTAACACTACAATAGGGATTAAACCGAGGCACACCAAATTGCTTAGTGGGTTCAGCAGAGGCAATGAGAGAATGTTCAATCCACACAAGTACGCAGTACACAGTGTTCAGTACTGCTCAGCTCCGAAGCCCATAAAAACTCCGGCTTTGCAGAAGTTTCTCATCTTCCTCCAGCTGCTTCTGCGTGTCCAGCTCCAGATGAAAAATGCAGCCCGACTTCCTGTCGGCACCAAGTCTGAGCCATAATGTGTGCGGATGCTCATAAAACAATCTGACAGTTAAGGCTGCCATTTAATCATTAAGCTTTTCTATTACTGTCACTTAGCCCACAGAACTAACTTTTCTTTTTTTATTAATAGTGATCAACAGCAGCACGTTCCCCATGGTGGTTAAACGGCACGGCCCCAGGACAGTAAACAGCAGCAGGGAGGACGCCCCCTGCGTCTGGATGCTTACCGAAATATGTCCTCTCATCAAAGTTCTTACTGGCTTCCAACAGCTTGGGCCAAACTAATGGGCAGCAGAGCACACCTACGCTGGACAGAAAGGGACCGACTCAATTTTCCCTGTGGGAGGAAGGCTGGAAAAGTCAGCAGGCGAGTGAGCGAACGCCTCTGGAAGGCACACATCGAGCGTGAAGTGGCCAAAGCAAGCCAGGCAGGCCTCTAACCATGCCAAGCTGGGCCACCAAACACTTGAACTTATATACACATCGCCATAGTGTGTGTGGCAAGTGTTTCAATTCAGGGACTGTGACATCGATGTACATTATGCATGTCATCAGAGATTGGATGAAGCTGGCGACGTTTAAGCAATCAAGATACCGAGATATAGGCTAAAACCTGAGGGAACTATATCTCATTGGTATCTACAATCTGAGGAATCTGAAAGCAGCTCCCAAAAAACGCAGCACCCAGTCACAAAGACAGCTCCATACATTTCACCTGAGCTTGAGCTAATAAACTGCCAAAGAGGAACAGGGTGAAAAGAAAGTCTTACGCTTGCTGAGTCAGACCTTTAATCATGCATGACACCACTTCAAACCATAGCTCAAGGCTTCTTTATGAGGGCTAAGACAGCCTGCTTACCTACACAGCTCTGTACCCACAGTCTGTCGTTTCCTTTTGAGTTGAGCGACAGCAGATGCTAAATAAGCCATTAGTGAGTTATTTACAAGCTGCGCTTGCAGCCCGATCACTGCGAGCCGGAGAGGTGTTAAAGGGGTCACTGTCAAAGGTGGAGGGTACAGCCATGCACTCCCACAGAGTGAGGGCACCATGAGGCACAGGCAGGCCTGGGGGGGGTATGTTGCACTAGGGAGCACAAGCCACAGGCCGGCGGGCCGTACCCTTGGCTGGGGTCTCATGGGAGCAGAAGATGAGGGGGAGGAGGAAGCGCTTGGTTCTTGCAGCTTTGGGTGGAGATGGACTCACCGACTCTTTACACGCACAGACACGTAAGCATGGAGACGCACATATAGGGGAGGGGGATATAAAAGCTTTAAAAGAGGGGAAAAAAATAATTTGAATGTAAATGTCACAATTATAGCAGTACTGTTATAGCTGGAATGGAAAAGTGAGTGCATGAGTCTGCACCGTGATGTTAGGACTACAATATGTGCACGTGATGGCAGCCTTGCGTCAGGACATGCACTGAATTTATGACGACCATGCAGATTCCTAGGGACTTCCACCGCGCCCATGCGGCGCTATGTCATTTCTCCTCACAAGACGACTTCACCACCGTTCTGCCGCTGACCTGTGGGAGCGTGCCGGGTTCCTGAAGCAGAGAGCACGGGCCGCCGTAAACCGATGCCACCATTACGGCCTCGTGCCAGACTACAGGAAGCGCTTAAGTGACAAACTGGCATCTGTCCTCACATGCAACAGATGCCATGGCCTCATATGAGAAAACCGCACTACTGAGACACAGGTTCGACAGATTACACAGCATCTCCTGACAAATGGCATTGGCAGAGACAATCAAGTAAACACACAGATAACCACAGCCAATAAATGCATATTCTAACAGACATTAGACATACTTAGTCATTAATAAGTGCAAAGCTGCTTGGATACAATACCAGCTTTAGCTTAACCCTGTATATTTAACAGAAGAAATGTAGCCTATCCACTATGCCCAACTACAGCATAATACAGTGCAGCAGCTATGGGTGATTCTGGCCAGCCATCTTCACATGGGGAGCTGTCACCATCACCCTTACCACCGCTCGTGCTCCTAATGGTTTCTGCAGGCTGTGACATCACCCCCTAGGGACTCCAGGCTGCTGAGCTGCTTATCAGGCTTCAGTTCAGGAGCTCACCCCTCACCCTGCCAGCCAGAGCAGCTGTCTTCACGTCTTTAACACCACTCCTCCCCACCATGCCTCCATGACACCCCCCCTCCCCACCCCAGTTTCAGACTGCCCTGTCAGAGCAGAGACATGACCGTGGTCTTCACGTCTGGGCACAAACAACCCTTTGAGTGGACGGCCTGCTGCAGCCCCCCACCCTGAATAGTAATCCCAGGGTCACCAGTAACACAAGCCTGTCTGTGCATCTCTCCTCCTAACTTCCCATCTGCACCCTCTCAATCAGCCCTTTATCTGCCACTTGTACTCCGTGACCAGCTGTGCTGCATGGGCCAGTCTGTCCGAGCCCAGCTCCCTGACATTTTACAATGCTCTTCCATGGACTGGATCTTCCGACATTTGCCACTGTGTGTGTGTGTGTCTCTGTGTGTGTTTTTTTGTGCGTTTCAGAGAAAGCATTCCAACACGGCAGCCTTCCTTTAAACACAGCTCATGTCGCACCAAGCTGAGCACGGGTGAAAACATGGAGGGCAGCTGAGAAAATCCTCTTTTGTCCAGCCAGTGCGTCCCACCGACGTGTCTCAGCACCGTGTCCCACCCCGTCCACACCAGAGCACTCCTCTCTGCCACAGCTCTCTTCACAGGCAAAGGTGCAATGCCCGTGCAAAAAACTAAAAACGTGCCACCAACAGTAAGAAGGCCTGACGACTCTGAGTGGCCAGCGACTGACCATGGTGTGATGGTGGTGGGTGGAGGGGGGGCACATCTCCCATTCTGTACTGTGTAAAAACCTGTGCAGAAGCCCAAGGTGTAGAGATCGCTCCACGCCTGGCAAACGTGAGGCTGCCTGCTGGGTGCGTTAAATAGCCGGTGGGCCTGAGCGGGTGGTCCTGTTTGTACTAACGGGGGCCCCTGCATGCATGTGATTCACAGCCATGTTTACAGACAGAGGCTCGCCGTAGCCCTCGGGCCCATAAACAACTTTCGGCTACGGCAGCCAAAGGTGCAGCATAAACAGGGGCCGGATGACATGTTTACTTATTCATCCTTGTTTCTGCAGAGCAGCACGCGTGATGTAGGAATGGCAGCTAACAGCTTACAGTGTGCACATGTTGGTGGTGTGAGGATGAGGGGGGGGAGCCTGCCAGACCAGAAGGCTGAGCACGTGGCCCTGCGCAGGCGGGTGACCCTCATGGCCTCTCCCACCAGGGGCACCTGACGCTTGAGGTGAAGCAGCGAGAGTGAGAAGTAGGGGGAGGTGCAGTCACAGGAGTGGTTGACTGGCGAGGCTACTGTCACACTGCCAGCAACAGCGGGGGGCCTCGGGTCTGCCTCTGTAGCAGCTGACTGTCCGCAGCACTGCTCCTCCTGCTCCCTGTCCACCTGACCGCCCTGTTTCACAGCTGGGGCAGAAATTCCCAAGCCTCCCCATCCAGGAATCCCTGTGACTTGCTAATCCTCAGGCACGTTAATTTATGTAGCGCTTTGGCACATGTGTCACTTGGGTGGACGTGTGTTTCAGCTGGTGTCATAAAATGCCCCCTGCCACTCCATGTGCTGTCGGTTCTATCAGCATTACGCCACACACACACACACACACACACACACACACACACACACACAACCCCCCCCCCCCCCCATTAAAGGTGGAAAAAATTCTGAAGTGATTTTACTTGGTCTGATTGTTTTACTTCTCAAAAACCTGGCATTTTAAGAGGGGTGTGTACACTTTTTACATCCACTCTACTTTAGACATACTTTTGTACACCTAAGACAGGCCAGTTAGCATAAATATGGCAGTTAAAGACATTACTGAAAGGTACCAAGATGTACTGCACCACTGGAGCCCTCTGAAATGGATGTGGGACATAGAGCCATATCATTACAATGTATAACAACAGAACTTTATCACCACATTTCCTGATTCATCTCAACTTTTCATTGCAGTACAGTGTGCACGAGTGTAGATGAGCTTCTCTGGTTATATAAAGTGGAACAATTACACATTGTCCCTCGGCTCCCACCCCCCAAACTGACCCAGGCGTAGTGCTGGGACTCTCCAGCAAGTAATTAACTGAATGAAGCGTTCGCCCTATGGAACAGGATCGGACCAACAAACATCCTCAGAGCGCACAATTACATAGTTTAAACAGATGCTGTAATTCCATAAAAAAACCCACACAAAGAAATCACATAGGCGAGGAAGGGAAAGGGCGAGATTAAAACTGTTAGGGATATAAACTGTAAAGCCAAACTGTTTCAGAACTGCTTCCTTTTCTGCACTTTGCCATCCAATAGCAGACCGATGCTAAAGCACACCGCGCTGCTGACCGTCCCACGACTGGACGAAGCAAGTGTGTCTTTGTAAGTCAAGGCAACACTCAGTTTTAAAAATTATAATAAGCTGTGTAACAGGCCATTGAGTTTAACACAAAAAATGTAACTGATTTTACTGCAGTGTGCTCCTAAAAACGCAGCACTAACGCCTCTGGGATGTTCACATGATTTGCGGGAAGTACACAGCAGGGTACACATGGCCGCGTCATGACCAGAAGCAAGGAGACCTGGAGCAGCAGAGAAAGACAGGGCTGAAGCACTCTTACCGGAGACGGAGATGGTCCGAATCCCCGTTCGGATTCCCTCCAGCCTCTTCTCGTTGTTGGCGAGCCTGGAAGAACAGATGTTGGAGCAGATCAACGGCATGGGCCGGCCCCTGAGCATCACGCCTCAAGCCTTCTCTCTGTTGACCTTAGGAGACCATCTCATTAGCCAGCAGTGGAGGAACTGTGCCTACAGCTTCTTGGTGTAGCACATATAAAATGAGAGGGACCACAGAAGATGGGCTTTTCGAACTCTGTTCACACCGTGGCATGCTGAGAAATTCCATGCACGTCCGTCAAAGGTGTGGAGAAACACCCACGGAGCCAAGTAAACAGAACCTGAAAGCTGATCTGTAAACCGGAAGTCTTTCTTCATGCAAAAAGCAAAGCGGGAGGGGGCTTTTGGTGGTGAAGATGGTGGGGGAATTTCTGAACAAATTTCTCCTTATTTGACCAAAACGCGAGTGCCAGTGACCTTAGCAGATAGGTGCATGTGCAGAGGACTGCAAATCAGGCTCTGGCCGTAACTGGCCGATGCAGGAGGGGAGACAGACCTGCCTCCCTGTGTACTGTCCACCGCCAAAAAGTCAAAGAAATAAACACGGAGCTTGCTCTACAAAACACCAATGTTTGAAGAGAGCAGTTTTTTTTCCCCTTCCCAGCATGCTCTGTTGGTTTGTTTTGACATTCTTCGTAAGATCACCGAGGTACCATGGAAACCTCTAAACTCTCCTGACAATTTCCTCTATCTTTATACTTACACACGGTGTTTTTAAACAGAGCACCTTGCACTGATCACAGTGTAAGGTAATAAGGTTTACGAAGCATGGAATTTTGAACTGAGGAATTCCACATCACCTGGAAAACCAGCTAAAACTATATGCATTGAACACAATTCCTGCTTTTTTTAAATGTTACGCAACTACTCCAAACGAATGACATACTTCACCATGGAAAAAGCCTAACCTACAATCCAGCTTTCGGACCACGAGGCAGCAGAAACACATTTTCAAGTTTTCAAAATAAAACCGTGTTTGTGACATGCACGCGTACTATCAGTCGCTTTTGACAAAGGCATTTGTTAAATTAATAAAATGTAAATGTAAAGCAATGAACACGTTGACAACGTGCTATAAACTTACTTTGGGATCGATGGTAAGGCCCTCTCCCCCTCTGTGGACAGAAACAAACCAGACTGCGTCAGGGTTACAGCGAGACATACCTGTTAACAGCCCTGCGCTGGTAAAATTATAGTAACCTGTAGCACTACCTGTACTTAACAAAAACTTACCCTCAAGGGCATTAACACCAGGCAAACTGGCCTCATGTAAAACGTGTTTTTAAACCTCTGTGTGAGGCACACAAGTAAAAAACCAATTTACTGATGAACACTCATTTCATACAAATCTGCAAGGGGGAAAGTCCTGGCTCTTGTGTGTACGCGTGGACCTCTCCACATGCTACAGGCAAGTCGAGGAGCGGATCACCCCCAGGACACACAGCACAACCTTGGGAAGACACCACACACCCTGTGTGTGATCTAGTGCGGGGTACAACTGCTTCTACAGCAGCCTCTTGCAAATACCTTTACACCAATTTCACACTCATTCTTTCCAGTCATGTATGGTACATATAATCTGCACACACACTTTGAATCAGATTTTGCTCAACTTTCAAAGCATTTGTTTAACTGGTTTTAAAAAATCACTAAACATTTTGTGCACTGAGCTTACAGTTTTAAGAACCAAACAGCGCTGTTTTTTAAATTAGCTTTTCCGTTGAAGAGGACTGAATAGTGCATACAGCTGTGTATCTGTTGGCTTTGAAACAATGCGGTCCGCCGACTGACTGGGTTACCGCCCAGTGTTATCCAAATCTCACCACTAGGTTAAACTTCAGTGATTTTTGCACAGCTTCAACCGTTCGATTGTGAGGAAGGTGCAAATAACCCCCCCCCCCAACAGAAAGGGACAGCCTACCTTTTTGCGGCCGGACAATGAAGGACTGGCTAGCTCCGTTCACCAGACGGCAGTAGCCGTCTATTAGGTCGGCCATGTTTTCTGCTGTGGTCAGAGATGGGGTTGTCACTGTAAGCGGCTGGAAAACAGGGGTGTGACAAAGGGGTATTATCAGACACAGCGCTGCTGTGAGTCACAGACAGCTGGCACCTCCCATTACTGTGGCACGCTCACGCACACACACACACACGACAGCCTCCCTCTCCTCACCCACACAGAGGCATGTACACTCACCCATGCTCGCACTCACCCACACACACACGCACACGCACACGCACACGCACACGCACACGCACACGCACACACGCACACACCCACCCAAATCCTTCCTGCCATCCAAACCTTTCATTCCCACTAACACATACATGCATATATACCATGTTTCCCTGTAGTCTGGGAAGGACAGACAAGGACAGACAGGTTCGCATTTGGCCAAATGAATTTATGGCAAGAGACTGAACTGTAGAACTGCACCTTTTACAAAGATATTTTTACTACAATACTAACTGCTAAAGTAAAAATAACAACAACAGATCAAAAAAACATCAAATAATACATTCGTCCCACATGTAGTGCTAAACTTTAGCCATTTTGAATTAAGAACTTAAGTACCCTTAACTGGAACACCATCAAATGGTGTAATGTGGAAACATCAGCAATGTTCCTGTGTGGAGGACGCCTGACGCTGGTGGGTGCACCAGAGTAAGGCCCAGAGCTGGGACCTTACCACTCCACCACCAGCAACACCTCTGCAGACAGCAAGGGCCCACGAACAGGCAGCGGGGCAACACTCACCTCGGATGCCCCGGCCACAGTGACCTGCAGCATGCCTTTACGCTCCTTGTCCTCCGTACTGGAATACTGGATGGTCTGCACCTGGTTGAAGTTGGCCAGGTGAGTCGGCTGGTGGAGAGGAGAGGAGAGAAAACTGAGTGTTGATTAAATTAAGTCAAAAAGGTAAACCACTGACAGCACAGGTTTTACAGTCTGACTGCATCACAAGAGAAGCTCTTAGTTCAGCGTACATTAAGCCTCCAACTGCTGCAGATTTCACATCACACTGTAGTCCTGTTTTTTTCCCCCTGTTCATTTAGTCGAAAACAAGGGAAAGGATTTTTCTCTATGAAATAATGTCTTAAACCTTGTCCTGTGAACAAAATAACAAGCTAATATGAGAAAATTCCTTGGGGAATTTGCCCCGCACTGTGAACATTCATTCCATTTCATTATATCAAGCCCTGAAGAAAACACAAAAAGCGACTCAAAAATATCCTCTGAAACACTGTTCAGCAGGGGGGAAAAAAAAAAAACTAGCTCTCATTTTGAGCAAGGCAATAAGGTGGCCCATGACCCCAGGCTATCGGCTGATTCTGCCTGTGAAAAGTTCAGCGCCACAAAGGCAAACTGGTTCCTGCTAATTGGCCCCTGCTGAGCTGGATCAAGTGCGTTTTTTCAACAGAGCAGTGTTGTAACAGCGCTGTGTTATAAAATGGGATTTACACCTGCCCTGCCAATACTCAATCCGAAGCTGCTGCCGTGCCTCACAGCCTGCAGAGCTGCCTCATGCCGAGGGCACATCACCTACCTATCTGACAAAACACACTGACGCAAATGATGCAAAAAACACTTGAGCCACAAGATGGAGAACAGTGACTCTCACTTAATAAAGGCACACCCCCAGACTGATCTGATCCACACCAGACCTTCTACAGATGAACAATCTCCAACACACAGGTGGACATTAAAACACAGCTCAGAAAGTCATCTGAGGAAGTGCTTAATACAACTCGATTACAAATATATGTATACTACCTTTGCAAACACTTCTTCATCCATCACTGGTGAGTATGATGGTAAGAGGTGCGTTTTAATGTCATCGCTATGATGATATAATGACAACTTTTCATTTTGTTGTTATAGATGAAAGTAATCAGGACCAGCAAGAGAAGATACATGCAGACCCACACCAGAGTGTGTCCAATAAGCCATAACAAGCATTATGTCCCTCTGGTGACCAGCGTGTGTCCACCGAGGTCCCTCTGGTGACCAGTGTGTTCATTATCTGGCTCTGTTTTCATGTCCCCATGTGCCCCTGTGGAAGTGAGAGAAAGAAAAGACGTGCCGGCACCAACACTCACCGTGGAGCCCTTGTCGGTCAAGTAGCTGATACCATCCTCTGGGCCAATAGCCAGCTCCACGGAGATGACCCAGCTCAGCTAAACAAAGCACAGGGTCATTACTCACACAGTTGTTCAATGCAAACAGCTGTTCACCTCCACTCTCAACAGTTTTCGTGACTTTTAATGACGCTACCGTACTAATTTACAAATTAAGGAGAGGTAAAGACACAAGAAGGTTATGTTGCAAAGTGAGACAGACTTTACTGTTAACATGCATGTTAAACTGCAGCTTCAGAACATACAGTCAATGCTACAAAACTGCACTTAATACAATATTTAAAAGCAGAAAAAAAATTACAATGCATTTACTTCTACTGCTTGTCCAGCAGGGGTCGCCATAAAACAATCTTCCCAGTAGGACAAATAGCCAGACAATTTTTTTCTTTTTTTATACATTCCCAAGATGAAACACACCACTGGTCTACAGAGAAGGAGGTTCTCACAGCCCTGTCGACAGTATGAAACACTTACCCCAAGTGCACACTTAAAGCACTCCTTATCGAATCTGTACACAGGACATAGCACCTCGAAGAACTTGAGGATGCTCTGCTCGTCATTCAGGTTTGCAAACTGTTTGAAGGTCTGCTGGATCAGCTTCCGCAACGTTTTTGCCTGGACATGAGTAAAAAGTGTTCTGAGACACGCATACGACACACAGACGGGTTATAGGCAGCATCCCTGTTAGTAAAGAAGACACGGTGTGTTACCATGGATTACTGGGAGTAATGTAACAGTGCTGGACTTGAACGTAGCAGGAGGTCATGTATTGTTTGGAGCAAATGACTTTTACTGTTATCTTAATTCATACTTTGTTCCACCACTTCATAACATTTTCACCAGCTCACCACCAGTTCAGAGGAAAAACCGGAAAGTCCCCACACACACACAGACACGCGCACACACACACACACACACACACACACACACACACACACACACTTGAAAACAATGCATCACCGTTCTTAGCCCACTTCATGTACAGCGTTACAGAGCTGCACAGCCATGTTTTGGTTTTAGCATGCTGCATGTAAACGCACGTCTGACCATACTGCAGAAGCCTTGCGAAAACCCGATGAAACCGGAACAGACCGCAGCTAATCACAAAAAAAATCTTGCATCACCCACCCATCCTGAACGGAAATCTCAGTCCATCTCAGGAGAGACGGAAGGAGATCATTAAGAGGAAAGCACAAAACGATGGCGGCATTCTACAGAGCGGCTCTGCACTCACTCACAAGAAAAAGGCCCTACGGGGAAAACATCTCAGAAATTACCTCATGTGTGTCTCATACTTCATATTTTCATTTATAATAAACATTTGCACAACGTTTCACAATATGTTTTTTTTAATTGCAAATCAAGCAAGCTTAAATGAGATGTTCTGGTTAGGAATCAGTGATTTAATTAAACAAATAACAGTCTGGGCAATAAAAAAAAAAAATGATTAATGCACCAATCTGATCATGGATTGGCTGAGCTATATTACGGCCTGGGCCATCTGTCAGTACATCTGAAAAATGTACTGAATATGTATCTACACTAGATAATTCTCTAATCTAGCACACTGCTTCTTACATCACACATTCAGATGACTGCCACTCCATGGCTAAAATAACATTTTATTTAACCGCAAAAAAAAAAAACCGGCAGCAAACACATGAATTAAACATTATGTACGGCATCCAGGACGGCACGTGGGGAATGACAGTACTTTACAAAGGAGCCATATTCCTGTGCAGAGTTCACTGGGAGCAGTGAAACACGTCCCAGGGGAATCAGGCTGACTGGCTGCTGACAGCTAGGCCAGGCCAGACACCACACTGGGACCATAACTGGAGTCATGAAGGAGACATAAAGGATGGCCCCCTGTGAGGGCCCCTAACAATCCCCCCACATCCTCTTTAATTCCATGGGGGCAAAGAGAGTGGGGGCTTAGCAATGAGTGTGGGGGATAGTCCAGCCCATGGGTACCGCCCTCAGCGGAGCATCTGCCTGCAGCAGGTCAATGGCGGGCATCTCAGGTCAAAGGGGCTCACTTTCACACCCACCTCATTGTCCTCAGGCCGGCAGCCGGCGCCACACAAAGCAGCCAGACGTGTGCCGTAAATTCGTCACCCGCGTCTACTGAAGCGCCCCCCCCCCAAAGGCCAGGCTTAATGGAACGCGTGCAGTCACGCTGAGCTGGAGGACAGTGTGCCTGTTTCGGTGTTTCAGTTTATGCCATGCTGACTCTTAACCAGCACTAACTCACTTATTTACCCAAATCAATGTAATTTCACAACAGCAGTACTCCTTACAAAAATAAATAAAAAAAATAAATCGGTGGGAAAACGAGGCCCAGAGGAGCACTGTGTTGATGGGCTCCTCTGTGAGGAGGCTGCCCGTGGGTGTTGGAGGTAGAGGTCGGCCGTATTCTCTCTAGGGCTCGACAAAGATCGATACAAAGGGAGGTGCAGTCCACAGGTGGCTCTGGAAGAGGAGGCGCTTAGTGCCTGTGAGAGAAACATGTACGTGACCTCCCGGGCCCATTGTGCACAGGAGACATTGCTCACCTTAACGGAGTCCAGCAAACTCTTGGGAAAGAATCTTCTGAGACCAACATCTTTTCTGCAGAAACAGCAAAAAAGCAGGACGTGAGGCACCCCAGAGAGCAGGGCATACACTTACACTGTACCTGTGGTAAACTCAAACGCTATACAACAGCATCGCCACATTCTCCTGCACTTTCTAAAAAATACTCCACCCTCTTCCCATGGCTTTCATCTCTCAGCCGAACCCTTAAGGGAAGACCAGATCTCCCCGAGACCATCAAAGGCTTTATCTGATCTGGAGAAGAAGGAAGCGCACGGCACACTTCTGAAAGAACAGCCGCAGCCAATCTGGGCTGGAAGAAATGCGCGAGCCATAAACACAGGATGCTGGGTAATGGCCCTGTCGCCCCTCCTGAGACCCGGTTCACCTGCGGGGTGGCCAATAGAAGGCTAAAACGCTTAGGTCCTCCTCCACTAGGACAGTAGTTCACTTTATGGGGAATGAGCACTCACAGTAAGGTCAAAAAAGTCTCCAGGTGCACGCCAGTTAAACTCTGCAACATCACCAACAAATAGCTTCCTGAAGAACTAAGATAATAAAAACAAAAAATTGCTGACTGGATGGGATACATTATTAATGTAGTCTTAACTGTGGGTCAATTATGAGAATCCATCATTGTAAGCAAGGAAGAACCAGGTCAAGCACGTGCTGCTCTTTGTTGGAAACCCAGCTGCTCTCTCTGACAACCCAGCTCTTCATGTAAGCCTAAGCCACACATCTGCCTGTCCATCAGAAGTCACCTGGACTGGAAGCGATTTCTGATTGGCCTGTTCCTCACATGGAAAAGAGCCTCATGAGCAAAGCCCCTCCCCTTACAACTACCCAGCTGTGTCACTGTCAGTGCAGCGACTGGCCTGTGTCCACAGTCACTGTACAAGAGGTGGAGAATAAGCTGTAGTGTAGGGACATCTTATTGGCCTATTGGGAGGAGGGTGTTGACTGTGAAAAGGGCTTCTCAGTTCAGTACATTTAACTCCACACTTACAGCAACGTTCATTTAAAAGTCCAACCTGCTACTTGACAGTATGTGTACTAATATTAACAAGTGTGTATAATTTACTTCAGTCTTCCAAACAACTTGCAGAAACCATTACAGTTTTAGCTAACTCCAATCCAGACTGCCACAGCCCTTATGAATTTAATGGGGCGGACATGACAAACTCCACAGAGGAGCCTTGGAGTCCCACAGCAGGGTACTCATCAGTTGAGGAGAAACAGCTGTTTTCTGTTTGCCACTTTAGAAACGTCTGGAGGCTAGTCTGAAACGCTACCGTGCAAAATGTGAAGAGGCCCAAATCAAAACCTGTATCCTCAGGCACTCAGGTGTTTGTGCTGAGTTTTGAACAAAAAACAGGAAGATTTAACAGTAATTTATGCTCTAATTTATGCTCTATGCCAGCTTTTTCCTTTTATTTGCTTTTAAAACACACCTCTGATCACATTTGTGAATAATCTGGGAATAGTAACACAAGGTCCAGCTTCACTGGAGCCCACACGGAAGGACGTTAGCCGCAACGTGAAAACCAATCGTCAAAACGTGTTTTCACTCTTTGCAGTACCATCACCCATAGTCACATTCAACACAAAACAAGGAAAATAGGAAATCCATTGAGAGTAACTCCATATAGCTAATAATCAGCACACGGATGTCAGACTGAATTAACGTACTTCTGCCTTGACATCAATATAATAAATGAGAAGCATGCAGGCTTCACTGAGTAATTAAAGGTTAACTCAGCATGTTCTCAGACCTGAAGATCTCAATTTCCCTCAAGTCAAATGTCAAGTCCTCTGAAGTACACTTGAACATGACGATGATGACCATACACAAGAACGCACTGTTTGCATAATGAATTCAAGTTGCTATTAAAACTTGGCATACAAAAACCGGAGGGAGGGGCAGGGCAGGACAGGGCTTTACACCGGTCCAGAGAAAGCACCCACCACCAGAATTACAGACCGTGACCAAGTGGAAAGAGTACTGGCAGTGTCACTCATGGGGAAGCAGAGCCTGAGACCTGCCTCTCCATGCATCAGCGCAGAACTGAGCGATGAAATGGTAATTATCACAAAATAATAACCAAACCCCAACGGACACAGCCCAATGCTCAAAAGATGAGGAAGGATATTGTAGAAAAGAAGGGTTAGAGGAGTTCCGTAGCGGAGATATTTTGGCTATTTAAAGTCCTTGAAATTAACCTATACCTTTACATCTCACATAAGAGTAAACATGAACCTTTAAGCTCGACAGAAATAGCGATTTGATTTATATCGTGATACACATCAATATCGACTGATATGGAAAAAAATTTATCGTGATAAGTTTTTTTTCCCCAATATCACCCAGCCCTACGCCGATGGCTTCGTTGCATTAACAGGCACTGCTAACAAGACACGTCCCCACTGTGAGCACACGGGCCTTTGGCAGCACTCAACGACCCAATCTGCACCGCTTCAAAGCTTATCGCAGGTTCTCAGCGTGACAAGTGCACTTACTCTAATAATTCATAGTTTGACTTCTTATCCAGAGCGTTGCCCCTCATTTCTCTGAAAAACCTCCTGTGGAGAAAAGATTTTAAAAGTGATCACCATTCTCATAAAAACAAATCCACAATATCTGATATTAGCAAAAAAGCATGTTTATGCTTCAGATACCATCAAACAGCGGTCAAATGCAGATACAAGGTCGTGAGCACGTGTCGCTACTGTGATGATGAAGATGACGATGACAGGTCCCCTGGTGTCGCTGCGTGATGAACTCACCGTATCTCCAGACAGCCCAGCTTCAGTGCAATGTCCTGGTCTACCTCATCAGCCCTTTCCAACATGTAGTCATTTCTCACCTGAAAAACAAAGGCCATCCAGGCTGTTTACACATCACATGCTACCAGCTATCTGTTGGATCAAAGGCTTCAGAAAAATACTGGTTAGATTCCATGAGCACTGAAACTGGCTCTCTTAGTCAAACCGGCAAAACTATTGCAGGGCAAGCCTGGCCCAGTCAGCACTCTCTACAGCCTGTTCGGGAGACATGCACAGCTGCAGATGTCTTGCTATTACAGGAGCGTAGGCTCGTGGGAGAGGGGGAGGTGTGGGGGTGGCTGCAGCGGCAGACAAGCAGATGGCAGGGAAAGCTATAACAAGGGTCAGATGAGCACATGGGAAAGGGGGTCAAGAGGTCAGCAGGAAAGGGGAACAGAGAGAAATGAACATAGGGCTGGGGAAAAAGGAGCAGAGAAGATGCAAGGAGGAAAGGAGGAAAGCACAGGTGATGGCGGCATGGGAGAGGAACAAGGAGCAGGTAAACCAGGGAGATGATAAGGCTCAGAGCTCTGCTGTGGAGACATGGCAGCTGTCTCCGTCAGCAGGCTGGTGTGTTTCCAGGGCAAGCCAAGCTGCACGCTTTAAACTTCACACCGCATAAACATGTCCACACTCACCCTCAGCCATCTCCCATTACGCTGTGACAAGCACAAAGAGCACCTTTACTGTGATACATTAGCCCTGAAAGGGGCACTTTAAAAGAAAAGCATCGTGCCTTAGGCCAAACGGGTGTCCGGAGGCCGGCCGATTTCCTGCCGTGCTTCAGCTACGCTGCCTGTAACACTGCGGACAGGCGCAGCTCCTGCCACGGAGGCACTAATACACCAAGTTCACATCTTACCTTTAGCCTTACATGAGCAAACAAGCACTACGCTAACAAATAACCAACACATCCAGTAAATAAAAACAGTCAGTGAAGGAGGCAAAGCCAGTTCCGTTCCCACAGTTCTCTCCTGCTCCAGGGAACCTCGGCTGTACCGGCTGAAACAGCTGACCCATTTAAACCATCCCTGGCAGCAACTGCTGCCACGTGATCAACTCATCACAATTACGGGGGACTTCGTGTCTCCTGCCTCCTCTTCAACAATTTACATTCAAGACCACCCATTTCTTTGACACTCCGTTGTCAAAATGAGAGGGTGAAAATTTGGCAGAGGCAAAGCAGGTCTGATGTGCTTTGGTTCCAAGTCTGGGTAGCAACATGCATGGTGAACGTGACCTCGTGCTCACCTCTGAATGGCTACCGCAGCAGTTCCTTGTGCTGCCAGTCGCCAGTGATGATCGGCTGTCATCCCTGTTACTCCTGATGACTCCTGTGCCCCCCGTTCACTCACCTGCTGGTAGAAGTAATTCAGCGTTGGCTTGTCTTCCACAAACTGGTTCAGGAAGCCTTTTGGCAGGTAGCGAATCCTCAGCTCGTACCTAAGGACGCAGGAGGAAGACGTCATGCAAGTGTTCATGCGGAGCATCACAGAGAAGGCCCATTAAACAGCGTAAACGTGTTTCTCCTTTGATTAGAAACTAATTTCGTTTACTGCGTCACTAATGCAAGAACGGAAGAAGAACACTGAGACACAACAGTAACGTAAAAGGCTTCACACCGGTTGATCAGGCAGAGCCCATGTTGAGACACCCCCACCCCCCACGCTGAGAGCTGGCCAGCAAGCTGGTGTAAAACGTCCATTTCTAGTTGCAAACCAGAACGGATCGGTCTTCCCCTGCTGTGACAATCATACATACTATGGCAGCTTTCACTCGGACCAGCCTGGCTGTTCACAGGCCCATGCACAGCTGCCAGGCCTCTCAGGACCAGCTCTGAGGCCTTCCCTCATCACACACAGAAACTGACTCGTACTACAGAGTAACACTCAGGAAGCACCAAATCATACAATCCAAAATCTCAGCCCAGCATGAGTTACAGCAACGAGGGGGTGTGGGGATGATCTGATACAAAAACACGATGGTGTCCAGTGCCAAGGTACACAACAGACTCCCACAAACAGCTCTTCCTCAGGAGCAGGAGAATCAGGCAAGCAGGAGCGTGCTCACTAACGCAAACCATCTGCCTCTCCGCCTTTGTCACACACAACACATGTTATCATTTTACAGTGTTTTCCACGGCTTCTCTTTCACAGTCAAGTGATCAAAGAGAGGGCCAGCAGCTCATCTGTACTTTAATTAAGCTGGCCTTTTTAAAGCACTGTCAGAGATCTGCACAGTCTCTGCAGCTCTCGAATACATTTTAAGCCTTCTGTCACAGCTCAACATGAAACTGCCTTACAGTGAATAGTTTACCCCCCCCCCCCCCCACACAAATGTAACGGAAAAAACAAAAACAAGACAATTATTGATTTTATTTTGCAAAAATAAAAAAATGTACAAAATTTAA
>JABJVR010000039.1:4158487-4183029 GCA_025773905.1 Chitala chitala | reverse complement strand
TTACAGAGACGCTTCATCAAGAGAATCATCCCGTTGTAAATTAGTAAAATCCTGCTAACTTTTGCCGGATTGTTACAGCGTGACTCACCTGAACAAACCGCAGCAGTGGCAGCATAGATGACAAGTCCCCAGCAGCCCATCTGCACTCCCTTGTGGTAGTTCTGGAGGGCTGTGGAGTTAATAGGAGCCTGAGGAGGAGAAAGGCCTGCTGTTTCATCTTCACGCAGCACCCAAGTGGACAACCAACACCAGACATGTTTTTCGTGTGCCGATTTTCTCATTTATGGCAAACTCAGGAAGGGGGGACTCACCGTAGGGTCTCCTTCGTAGATGACTTGGCCCATGAAGTCGGTGTAGAAGACGGCCTCGGCGATGATGGCGAACCAGGTGAGGAGGTGGCAGATGCAGAGGCGTAGCAGCTGTGGGGGCATCTTCAGCATGGAGAGCCAGAGGAGGCGCACCGTGGTCTCGGTCTCACCCTCGTCACTCTCTGTGTCGCCGCTCGAGCTGGTGTTGCCGCTCTGGTGCCGCTGGCGCTGCTGCTGCTGCCGCTGCCGCTTCTGCATCTCGTAGATGTCGTTCATGCTGCGCGAAGACTTGATCAGCAGCACGGCGTTCGCCCGTCGGTACCGGTACCGGTGCGAGCCCAGGCGGCCATAGTAGGAGAAGGTACAGGAGGGCTGGCGATAGAACGCATGGCGGCGGCGTCGCATGGAGGCGTTGGTGCTTGACTGCTTCATGCCTGTTAGGGCATGGCCGTTGGCGCTGCCAAGGCCTGCGGGCTCACCGTTGGGTGTCTTGGCAGCCTCGCTGGGGTGGCTCTGGAGAAGCATCTCCTCGCCATCACGGGCCGGTTCCTGCAGCAGGGCTGACAGGCGGCGCAGCTTGTCACGCAGGACGTCCTGGCTGCATGCGCTGCTGCTGCGGCGGGGCGGGCTGTCGCGGTACGACAAAGACATGCGGTCCTGGAAGATGGAGGGCTCAATTTCTCGCAGGAACAGCGGGTCGCGGTCCAGGTCCAGCGTGGCATCAGGCACAGCTAGCACCGAGTCGCTCTTGCTCCGCACCATGTCCACATCCAGGAAGTCCAAGTCGATGTCCTGCTCGGAGCGGCTGTCCTCATAAGCGCAGTAGGCCTCGTCCTCGTCGATGAGGTCCAGCTGGGGCAGCGTGTGTGGGGCCAGGCCGCCGTCAAGCTTCACAGAGGACGTGGCGTCTGCCTCCTCGTCCATGTGGTCCTGCTGCGGACTGTACTGCTGCTCCTCGATGCTGAACAGGTGCAGGACCACGGAGATGGAGAAGATGATAGCAGCAAAGAAGAAGAGGATCTGCTCCTGGGATTTGAAGGCCCGGCCCAGGAAGGTGTGAGTCCAGTCAAGACCTCCTAGCATATAACCCACAGCACCCCCCAGCCCTGTGTGCACACAGAGCTTACAGTCAGTCAAAGAAACTCTACAAATCTACAAATGCACACACACCTGACAGTTCATACAGCAGATCACAAGAACCTTGAAAAGCCATCCATCAAGCTCCAATTTCTCGTGTTTTTGTTGCTAGGAAACATATGACATTAAAGATGGATCTCATGGAAAAGCTCTTTTCATACAGTAAAGAAAAGTGAAGAAACAGTCAAACACTCATGAACAGAGTAAACTTGGACAGTGAGCTGGGCGTTATACTTTGGTCCCAATCAGATGTAACCTTTGTGAGAACCAGAGCGGACTCCTGTAATGTGGAAGTGAGGAAGACTATGGCAAAAAGCTAAATGACAGCACATGTACTGCCTAGAAACAAAGTGACGGCGTATGCAAATGTGGCTTCAGGTGGCTACGATGTGTAAACGCAGGTTCTGACGTCAGCAGCACATGCCTGTAACTGAGACAGGCTGGCGGGAGAACAGGGAGCCAGCCCTTAGTTAGGGCCCCTGATTGGTGGGTGGGTGGAGGAGTCAAAGGTCATGGAGACAAAGTTGAGGAAACATCAGAACCCCACAAGGGCCCAACATGTTCCCATCTATCCAAATACTGGTTTGTACCCAGAGATCTGAGAAAATTGTGACCTGCTGTTGTCAAGCAAAAATAGTACTCATCCTTGTGCCCCTAGCTGCAACAGTTTACCACAGAGACACCTTGAATGACCCTCATCACTTATGAAGCTCTCTTTGTTACACAGGTTTGTACAAAGACTCCACACTCATTACATCTGCTCAGAGGAGGCCTTCAGCAAGCGTGTGGATCAGAGCACTTCCTGGGCTGACACGTGTCGTACCAGCGGAAAAGGCGTGTATGTTCAGTGCCATGTCCTGTTCCTCTGTGTCGGCCACGTCCAGCAGGTAGGCCCGAATGGGCCCCTCGGTGGCGTCTGCGCAGAAGTCCAGCACCACGACACCCAGCACCGTCAGCACAATGCCGACGGGCTGGCTGTTAGGCACGTCTCCGATGGCCAGACCTGCAAAACAACAAGTGTTTTCATAAACAAAGCACAGGGGAGCAGGAGGCATGATTCATTTCCCAAAGAGCCATTCTCATGAGTAACAGCAGTGCAAAATGATGCTTTATCAAATTCAATGGTCACCTTACCTCTGAACCACTGCAGAATTTAAGTTTGATACACCAACAGCCGTCAACAGTCGCTGCGTTTTCAAATGTGAACAGAAGTAGACACGCACACACAAACACACATCGACGTACATACTCATCACCAATTCAAATGTCTTCTGTTCCAACAACACCAGTGATGATTAAGGGAAATGTGAACTTGCGATGAACTTTTGGAGGTGGTGACAGACTTTCAAATTTAATGCAAATTGTTTTTGGGTGTGCGATACCCTTTTCCCATTCTGACGCACTTATTAAAGCAACGCATAACAATCAATGCCGCATCTCCAAAGGTAATGCCTACTGAAAAGTTCTGAACATTTCTACACATCCAAAACAGTCCAGGCTGCAAACATTTTTATCTTTTGAAATTGCCTTGTCAGAAGTGGGAGAGATTAAGTAAGTGTGACAGGAGACGACAGCAGGTATTGAAAACAAGCACTTTGTGCTGCCTTACAGACCAGTCTGAATAGGATCCAGTTACAACACAACCTGGTGTAGCCGCCCCCTCTCTCGCCCACATGCGATGGGCGGCTGGGCGAGACGTTAATGACTGTTTTCAGATTAACCCCCGTCAACGACAGGGCTGCGCTTTCACAAGTGCTACAGAGCTGTCAGGGTCGATCAGTCTTGCAGTGACTCACTGCTACAACCCGTCTGCCCTGACAAGTGTAACCAAGGGTACGTACGCCCACAGCCTTCACCACGGCAGGGACAAACATGGCAAGATACTATAGCTCCCCACTGGACTGATTTTAATCAGAGTGCAGCAGCTCCGACTTCAGCATTTCTAAGTGGCTGGTCTCTAAGCAACAAAGGGCACCTGCTGGTTTCTCAGCCATATCACATTGCCAAGTCTAATGTAATAAATAAAATGCCTTAAGTCCTACTAATATTAAAACATTTAGCTCCACTTTAAAACGCTTCCCACAAAATTGCAGCCTGTAATCCATCCCCCCCACTTTTTCCCCCCTTTTAAATCTTATTGGAAATGGAACGTTTAAAAACTGTCACAAAACGGATGGACAACTGCAAGAGTAATCTCAAATGTGGCATTTAAAAGGAAGTTTTAGGCTTTATTTATGACTTCAGTTCAGGAACAAAACAGAACCTGTTGAGGGGAGACGAAAAAAAAAAAACCTTTTCCACTCCAAAACAGGAACAGGTTATTGTTTGATATTTGTCACTAGAAGGAAAAACCTTCTCTCCATCTGATAAAAGGAGGAGTGAAAAGAAGAGAACAGCAAGAGCAGAGTGCACAGCTAGCACGACTCACACGCTAGCAGGGTGCACTTCCTGTTAACGGAGCCGACACGGACTGCGGAGCGCTGCTGGAGACAGGAAGTGATTCCAGATAGGCAATGAAAGGTAAGAACGGAGCACAACAGGAAACACTTCCCTGTGAACTGGTTCCTACTCCTTTCCCATGTCATGGAGGCTGAGAGCGTTCACACCACACGCCCCCGGGACTCGGCTCGCTACCTTCCCGCCTGGTTGCTGGGGCAGTGGACCGGGGGCGGACGGGATGACTAACCGATCGGCACCTCCGGACACACAAGGGCCTGGTGGTTGCTAACAGTGGCATCCCACACGGAGACGCTCATGTTTACAAACTCCTCAGAGCTGGCCCTACCTACACTCCACACTAGGCCTGTCCCCCCCTTACCAATTACCATTCCTTACTTTGTATAACACTTAAACTGTAAATTGCTGTACTTATTTTAATGTAGCAATATCCTACTAGGCTTCTTGTGCTAGTGCACAACGTTGGGTGAGCCCTTCCTCTTTATATTTTATTAACATTTATTTATTCAATTAGCTTTTCCAAAGCAACATACAACATTTGACATACGTTACAACAAGCTAGCGCTGGGTGTCTTGCTCAGGGTCACACCTGGTGGCTGGGCTGGGATCCAAACCAGGAAACTTCTGCATCCCAGCCTGATGTTCTACCCATTGAGCTACCAGGCTGCCTCTCTGTCCTCACTGTATTTTACTGGTTAGGCTCCAGACCCTCACAACCATAAACAATGCAGAAAAATAAATGAGCGAACGATTAACTTTGCTTGTGTTTTGGACGGCTGAAGAACTTTTCTTTGTTCATCCAGCATACGCCGGACTTCACTATTACCATTAATTAATTACAGTACTATTACCATTAATTAATTACAGTACTGTCGCAGCTCTAAGAGTACACTTTCCACTTGATATACATATAATTTGGATTAAAATGTAAAAGCTCTCAAAATTTAAATTTTGTGTTCACCTATCATGACAGCAGGTCTGTGTTGTACTTCACACATTATCCAGATATGCTCACATTTCAGACCCTTTGTCATATCCAACTGACTTGACCCCAAAGCACATTTTACTCAACGCACTCGTCTCAGTAAATGAATGCTGCAAGCAAGGCAAAACAGCTCATTTCAATTATCATAATAAACAATTTTACACATGCATCAATTGTGAGCACATGGTAATCTTCATTCATAATTTTAACACACACACACGCACACACACAAAGAATGAAATGTTTTTGGCAGCACTTTATTTGCCCACGAATAAAACTGACACACCAGAACACCCAAGAAGTCCTTAATTCTGAGCTCTGGTTAATATATTTACGCCAACTGACTCCTCTAAATAAAGCCTGACACCGACCTTTAATTAGTGTGCGTTTTCTTGACTAATTTGCTGATCTAGTCTCAAAGTTCTCCTAGGCTTGCAAACAATAAATCACTCGGGCGAATGCCGACTCTCTCCCCTCTACTCAAGTCGCTGAGGTAAGTGTACCAACCAGCCTTGTGTGTGAAGTGGATTCTGATTTTCTGTTACAGTGTGTCTTGTGCTCGTTCTTACCTTTAACAACTAATGTCAAAGTACGCGGCACGCTCTTGGCAGGCCGTGTTCTGGCTCTCAACAGGCTTTAAAAGATGTTGGAGAGCCCAGAGCAGTACTAACACCATGCTTGCAGCCACAGAGCACACCAGCTTTTACTCCATGCCTCAGTCAAGCCCTCGCTTTCTTTACACAGCAAACATCGCTTTAAGCCACATGGGGGGAAAATAAAACTGCATCTCACAAAGCAAATTCTCACAAAGCGTTATGGAAGCTAGTAAGCTACAGCACTGACTGGCCTGGCAAAATCAATAGGATTTTTGTATAGTACATTAGCACTGATGCTAACACTGGTGATATTTGGGCCGTTAGGAAGTGAAGCCTGATGAGGCCAGAGGTTATCGCTGTGGAGTGGAGAACCGGATAAGCTGTTTTAACAGCTGACTTAATGACCGCTTTCCATGAAAATCGCTCAATCCGCCTTCTGCTTGGATGCATGCTGGTTACCATTATACCCTCCAACGGCGGTGAGACTGGGTGGGTGCTACAGTCGGGGGAGGGAAGATGGAACGTGCCAGACTCTCACCTATGAGCGAGCCGTTGAGGAAGAGGGCCACTCCGAAGAGCACCCCCACGCAGAGCGCCAGGATGAAGGGCCGCCGGCGGCCCCATCGCAAAGTGCAGCGGTCGCTGGCCGAGCCGATCAGGGGCGTGAAGACCAGTCCGAGAATAGGGCTCAGGAACCACGTCAGACTGTAATACTGTTCTGGAAGACCTAGGCAGGGAGAGGAAGCACACGCGTCAAGCGATCAACCGGTGACACCGCTACCTGTGCATTGGCCAATCGTTAGAGTGGGCCATAACGATGGTCACAAGCTGTGCGCTTTAGTAGAAAGGACAGTTAACTGCTCTCAAGGGAAAACACACAAACATCATTTAAACACATGCACACGCCTACGGCAGTGATTCAACGTATGCAACTGAGCATACATTAGGGAACATAACGTAAGGCTGACTGGTTTGGTTGCTAAGACCTTCGTGATTTATTGATCTGGATGCTTAAGGAGCCTGTGACACTGAGAGCCCAAACAGTCTAACGGTCCTGTGCCAGGAGCTAAAACAAGGTATTGAACAGAAGCCTGCTTTGGTGTGCTTTTAATCCACTAGTTGGTGATAAACTGTGGCCAGTAATACAGAATGATAAACACAATGTGCCTTTGTTCTCAGTCAACAGCCTCTGATCTGAATCAATGCTTGTATAAAAAAAGACACAGACAGGCCCTCTTTCACACAAACACACTAGCCAATGACAGAAGACCACACTGTAATAATCTGTGGCACAACATTTCGTACCGCATTATAAAAAAATCTATGGGTTTGCACTAGGGATGCAAATTTGAGAAAATTATTTTGACTGACAGCTGATCGTCACTGGTGAACAATTAATCAATTAACCAACAAACCTATAATTATACATATGACTCAATAAAGAGCCTATTCAAAGCCAATTCAGTTTTAACACGACTCTATGGTATAATAGTTTTATTCAGCTCCTGTAACAAGGAACAATTCAGCTGATGCTACTTTATAAGCTTACTTGAAACTTGAAGGGGAGGGGGGGGGGGGGTTGTTCTTTTTCGGCTTTTAAAAATTATTTACTGTCACACCAGCCAGTACCCGCTCGGAAGGCACTGATGTCTCAGGTACACAAATACTATCTCACCAAATTTGCACGTTATGAGAATTTCAACCTGTTTATGTTTTACCATTGCAGTGGATGCACATTCACAGGAAATTACTCAACTCTCCACTGCTGTGGCATTTTTTTTTTTTTTTTTATCATTTTTGTTTTCCTGGGCATCTGCCATCTCATGCCCAGTTCACGAATTTGGCCAAAAAGCTACCCCCCTCAGTTGTTAGTATTCCATGTACTTTTACTATTTGCTACAGACAGAAGTAGTTCTGAACCTTTATTGCTGGTGTGGTATCGCATCAACAATATTAAATAGGTGAACTTAAATGCCACACTGCCGCTTTACATCACATCACGATAACGTTGTCAATATGGTCCCACACAGAACTTGTTTTGGCAGCAAACTTAATTAAAAATTAATTTTTCCTTCACAGTTTATGTTAGTTCATGTATTATTGACTTGCAACCGTTGTGCACGACTGAAACATTCCTTATAATGAAAATGATTAAACCACCATTTCAAATACCTAGTGGTACACTTTTATTTTAAATCCAATTCATTTAGGAATTTAGAACAATTTTTAATTGGTCAAACAGCTTGTTATTTGGCAAATAATGGGTAACTGGTTAACTGATGACAACCCTACTTTGCACCATCTATCAAGGTTAAGGACAACTTTATTGTCCCAGAAGGTAAATTTGCCTTGAGCATGGTGCTACACTTTATTACAGCATACATGCAACTGTTTTGGCATGTTGTATGTCTCTTAAATAGTATTCTTCTGTGGATATGTAATGCAATAATGTTGGTTTCCAACTGAGGTAAAAATGAGAGTTCAAATTTGGCAGCAGATATGGTCTCCAGTTGTTTTGGTGCAGGGGGAGGGGTGATTTAATTCTTCAGCATTTCAATAAAACGAAATGTACTAGGTCAGCAAAAACAAAACATTCCCTCATCTGTTGTATTTGGGAACACGCTGCAGTTGAGCCTGTAGTACAGCAGCCTGGCCTGGTCACCAGAGGGGCTCCTGCAGGTATTAACTTAGGTACAACAAACCCAGAGGGAGGGGCTCCGCTTTCACAGCGGCCGGTTAACCAAAGCATGAAAAGTTCTCCCTGCTGAGAGGCATGAAAAACACAAGGGGTCAACATTCACAGCTTGCTTTTCTTGCAAATTTTCGCCTAAGGAGAATTGAGCTCATTCCACATCACGCTCAGAGCTGACTGAGTTAGGGATATTCCACGAACATTAATCAAACATTAACACCAGCTCGGTCCTAGGAAGCTGCGCTGTACTCTGGATGGTATAAAATCTGCATAAAGTACTGCAGTATTGTACATGGTTGTGAAGGATGTCAGAAACAACTCCAGACTTAGCACAGGGTAAACAAGCGCGCTGATCCCTAATCCGCCAGCGCATGAACCTAGCAGGACTTACACGCCTGCCCTCGGGGGGAGCGTAAGGCTATTAGGTGCCCCCCCCCCTGAGCCTTTTGGCTCAGACAGCCGTCGGTCACCAGAGGTACAATGTGACAGCTCAGGTGACAGGCCTGGCAAGGTGAACCTGGACTGCATTTGGATTGGACCCAGGGGACGGGTTTTGGTCCAGACAGAGAGAGACAGAGAACCTAACCTAAGTTAGCACATACACAACCCGCCATCCGGACCAGCTCATTCCCACAGAACAGGTCATCATACAAGTGTGAGGTCCCTATTGTCGGGTATCCTCAAACATAAATAAAATCAACAATCACGCTGGAAAACCTAACAAAAATCACTCCCTCTTTAGATTTTTTTTCCTCTCGAACCCATGCTCATTCTGGACTGTAATTCACCCAAAGGAATGCACTTGTGGGAACTTGGCCTGTGACCTTTCTCCAGCGGCTGTGATTGAGGGCCGAGAAACACCTTATTACACAGATTTTGTGGTCGTTAGTCATATGATGACACAATGGCACAATAGACTGAACGTTGAACAGAATTCAGCATTTGTGAAGGATTGCAAAACCGCATTCACAAAAAGAACTGTCAACACAGGTTGTAAAAAAAAAAAAAATGCACAATTATAAAAATGTGATAGAGCATCATTAACCCTAAACAAATGGTTTTAGGGCAGTCTTATCTTTTTTCTATCACTTTATGTCAACACTTGTATAGACCTCAATATCAGCATATCTACATACATATGGAAACACTTGCTGCCAAGTTTCCCTCTAGATGATAAACCTTACATACATTCTGCAATTTTTGTGATTTTAAGTTTTGAAGAGAGGGCGCTGTGTTTGGACATCACATCTTTGCTACCCTGGCTAATGCTACAGCCCCCCGTGTCAGTTTTTCATTCCGATTACCCGACCAGATACCACCACCCTCCACCATCTCTCCTGAATAACAGTATTTCAACAGAGCTACAGAATGGGCAATGCCAATTTACAGCAGGTAATAAATTCCGGGGGTGGGGGGGCTTATGAAGAAAGCTTAAATTACTGACTGGCAAACACTGATTTTAAGTTTCTCAATAAGGTCATAAATGGAATACCAGTGTCACAACTAAGAGTAATAAAATGCATTAAAGTGATACCTATTCATGGGACAATACAGAAATTCTGGATTCAGCATGTATACTCAAAGGTCAAACTCTTACTTGGCAAAATATTCGCAACCTAGTAAAACAAAGCCAATGACTACGATTCCACACCTTAGGAGTGCAACCCTTACATGAAAAACACCTTGTTTTAGGTGACACGGCCTAGATCTATAGTTTCAGCTCTATAACGTTTTAAGGGGTATTCAAGGGCTTTCTGTATCATAAGAACTTTTTCAATTCTGTATTGTCTACACCCTACAAGAAAATCTATATACCACCACTATACACATATATAATGGTGGCATGTCTTTTTATATATGTGCGTTCATCCATCCATCCATCCATTATCTTAACCGCTTAATCCTGGTGAGGGTCGCGGGGAAACCTGGAGCCCATCCCAGAGCACATAGGGCGCAGGGCAGGGGACACCCAGGGCGGGGCGCCAACCCACCACAGTATGTGCGTTCATATATATTATATATAAACTGCTAGTGAATCAACTGAGTGGAACACAGTGTTATGACAGTGCTTTGCAACAGCCTAGCTTCAAAACCCAGATGTGTTTAAAACATTATACACATTCCAGATGATCTGCATCTATGTCTAGCAGGGGTTGACGGTTATGACAACACAAAGACTCGTTCATTTTCACCATACTGCAGTTCATGTGTCTGATAAAGGGAACATAAACTGGGCTTTTTAAATGCGGTTGACATGACCTAGAACAAACATTTTATTATATGAAAATCATAATTTCAGACAGTCTTCACCTTTGAGCTAGCTGTAAAACCTGTCCATGTGGGGTGTGCCATCTTTTCTTGTATTACTACTAGATATAAAAATAAATATTAGATACTGGATATTAAAATTCTATGAGGCAGTATTGAGCCAATAAAGCAAATCACATATTTAGCTAAACACATAAATTGTGCGCAAGTTATGCTGCTTTTTCCCCCCGATTACGTGAAAAGCCTGTGCCGTCCGGACCTGGGTGTAAAAACGCATTTTGGTTCACACCAGCATTACATCTGGCAGCACGGTGACCTGGCATAGAAAACTGTGCTCCATTCAGCGTGGTAACGCCGGCTCCTTCCCGGAGAAATGACAGACCGTGTGATCGGCTGTCGGCGCTGCGTTTCCCCTTCCTATTTTCTGTTATGAGAAAAACGTTGGTGAAAAATACATTTTTTCCCCCCTCCTTGCGTAAGTAACAAAAACAAAAGAAATATCGACGCAGACAGATTTAATCAGTCGATATGCATGTTGCTCTGAAAATAAACCCGGTAAACATCCAAACAGGACATCAGAACGCAGTAAATAATGTCCTTTTTTCCCAGCAGGCTGGAAGGTCTAACAATAATGAGAGCAGTGTTACTCCAGGAAGTATTTACTACACGACAGCTGGGAGGCTGGAAGGTTTATACTGGGTCAAGAAGAAAAAGAAAATTAGGAGGAAAAAGAGCCATGGAAACGGTGTGCTGGAACCAGGACCGAGCCAGCCGGGGTGTAACGTTACACGTGAAATTAAACATGCTGCTCCACGACAGCCGTCAAAACGGTCTGTTCTGTTACGTTTTGCACTTAAGAGTTTGCCTTCTGATCCTCGATGTAAATCATACCCGCTCCATAGGAGGGGGTGATAAAGGAGCAGAATGTACAGAAAAGGGAAAAAACCCTTTAAAAGCTGAGGAACGGAGTTATTCACGCGGTTGAGTTTTTACTCAACCGCACTGCAAACACTGGTGAGTCATCTTTAGGTTCAGAGCTGCGCAGACCCTGCTCAAAGTGTGTGTGTGTGTGTGTGTGTGTGTGTGTGTGTGTGTGTGTGTGTGTAAGCACGTCGTGCACACCCCTCCCCCTCCTGTAAAGGAGAACAATATTATTTCTTCCGAGTGTGTGTTTTTAAGCCTTTGCACTTTCTGTGAGAACAGGGGGACGTGCCAAGGCAGCGGCGCGTATTTGAATGGTGTGAAAAATAAATGGGGACAGCAGGAGGAGGGAAAAAGGGGGCTCGTGGGGTTAAAGGGCTTGAGCTGAGATGAATGGAGAGGCAGGGGTCTCCTGGGAGGGGGGAGGGGAGGAAACAGGTGCCTGCACTTGTTTGGCACTGTGTTGTGCCGCTGCCTTGGCCGGACCTCGGTCAAGCTTGCAAATTTGCTCCAGCTTTGCTGACACGACTCGAACCAAAGCAGGGGGCTGCTTTTCTTGGCTTACCCGGCTGGAGAGCCAGTCAGACCTTGTTAAAAAAGAAAACATGCCACCCTGAAGAGCCAAATGTGCCTGGTCAAACAGACGGACAATGCGGCCCTTACAGAAGTGTGAGACGATCCCTACAGTCCTTGTTCTGACCCTCTCAGGCCCTTTGTTTTATCACCAGTGCTCTGTTGTGTCAGCTCTCCCACGAATCGGCCAGTAAATTAGCGGGAGCAGCCTCGGAAAAGCAAGCCCCATGCCGAAAGCCTACTGCTAACGTTAACGGTGACGGCAAGACTTGTTAAGGGTTCTACTACCTGCCTCTACACAGAACCAAGGCTGGCAGCGCCCTCCCCTGTCAGGTGAGTAGCTGCACCCCCTCGAGACCGTGTGATGAGAAGCACTTGAGTGTGCCCTGCGGGTTACTGATATTTTGCTTTCCAGTGAAGACAGAACGTCTCCATAGATGTTTTTCTCACCCAACACCAGCAGCTCCGTGGATCCTGCTCTTTGCAAACAACAGTCAGCTCAGCTATGCAGTCAAGGTCACTTGCGTGGCAGCGACTAAGTGGTAAGAAGGAGAGTGCAGGGGCGGGACCTGGCCTCTGATTGGCTGATGTCCTGCAGACTCCTAATAGGAGGTTGCATCCCCCTCCCCCACTGCAGCACACATGCCATCCATCCACCTTCCCTCCATGTGTTCCCACCCCCTAAGGGCATAATTAAAAGCACATGAATTCTGCAGTGCTGCTGCCTTGCTCCTGGCCTGTGCGCGTTACATAACACTGCAGCAGTGAGACAGCAGCAGTGAGACAGCAGCAGCGTCGTCACGGGGAAGCGCGGAGGAGCAGAGCCTGACGCAGTAAAGCTCACTAGCTTATTACCACCACAGCCATGCGACAAAAGGACACTATTTACATTCTAAAAAGCTCCTCTGGATTTTAAACGAACTGCAGACACATTTTCATGTTGAAGCCGGTAGACTGAACAGTTCAATCATAACACGTAAAACTGCGAGACCCCAGGGACCTGTGTTGGGTCATGTGACCATTTACGAGTAACTGCATGACATGGACACTGTTGCTTAGAGACACCAGCATTTACACTATGGCCAACTAAGGACACACGGACGCAGTCCATCTGCATTATCATCCTACCGTCCTAAAGCGGTAATGAACATAGCAGACGCTAGCAACACAACAACGGTCACTGCAAACTGGTCAAGTGTGACCTTTATGACACAAACTATGGTTGACAAAAACAGTCTGCAAAGTCAGCTTCTACAACAAGGTAGGAGTACAAAGAAAATAAAATTATGGGTTAAAAAGGGGAAAGAATAAAAGGTTTCGTGAAAGAGCCTCCAGTGTAAAAGAAAAGCAAACGGTAGGCGGGAAATGTTGTATCAGTTAAGAGGTTCTGAATTGTACCACCCACCCAGTGTTGAGGATCTGCAGACAATCTCCCAACCCTGCGGATGCTGCAGATGTAAGGTTACAATGTTACTACCTGACCCATCTAGCTGCTTTTTAGGGGGTAAAAAAAAAAAAAGAAAAAGTGTAGAAGGTTGTTGTTGTACTTTTCCTTGTTGCCACAAGGGAAATAAAGTTTGTATAGTGCACCTCTTTGTACTACAGTAAATTTAACAATAATCCTCCTGTTGCTTCACGCATACTTTGAAAGAGCAACTGAGGAACTCGTGCAATTTTCCTGGTTTTGTGTGCCTAGTCAGGCAAGGTTTGGGAGGCCTGCTGCAATCTGAAAGGCAAGACGTCAACTGGCATCCATTTTTAATTACAGAAGCGACACGTCTCAGGTGGTCAGGAGCGTTGCTCTGCATGTAAAACCGCGAGGCAGTTAATGTGCTTGACGACAAGGGAGTGAGAAAACAGAATATTTCTTTGAAGCCTGCGCTGTGTGCTGTAAAGCGCTAAACCTTCAACACAATCATCAAGCACCCTTTTCAAACCACGCTGAATAAAGAACTGGTTTCATATACAGTAAATAACCATTTTCAACCTTTTCAGTATCATATTTAAAGGTTACCGGAATTTAACTACAGAATCATTCTACAAAAAGCTGAAAATTTCGTTCCAGTAAATATGAGGCTTAATAGATGCAGCCCCAGCCCGATCTAGGTGTGAGTGAACGCCAAGTGTAGCAAAGGCTTGCAAAATGCAGCACACAGGTGAGGTGAGGCCTGTTGCGTAACAGTAACAACCTGCCGCAGTCACGTGACCTGCGTCTCCGAGGCTCCAGGCTTGCAGCGTTGACCGGCACGCACAGCAGCAACCAGCTCCTGTCAGCCGAACGCGGTGGGACGCAGATCCGAAATCATGTTTGCGCACCTGCATGCGTGTGCAAACACATACCTTACCTGCCTTTGCTAGCATAAAAAACCAAGCCCATTTAGCTGGTAAGAATGTCCAGATACTTCCCCCTACCACCCCCCTTCAAAAAAAAAAAAAAAAAAAAACTGGAGCTCAGAGAAGATAAGGTACCTAATCTGTTGTTTAGAACAAAGAGCAGGTGAATGTTCCAGCCAGGAATGCAAGTGTTTTCCTTGGAAAGCGTATCTAAGCTAACATGGAGGGCGATGCTGAGAGTCAGTACTTTGACTGAGGTTTTACACACACAAAAAAAATAAATAAATAAAAAAATCTTCACATAATGAAATCCAATATCTTACACATAGGAGATTAACATTAACTCTACAAATACAAATTTTTCTTATTATGGAACCATCTGCTTTTGTGGCGCTGCTGTTCCAGTCCGACTTGACGCCCACGTTGAGCAGCACAGTACTGATTTTGAAAGACTGACCGGGCCGTCCTTATGACCCCAGTTTCTGCTCCTGTCATGGACGTCTTCTCCTCACACGACCCACATTTTGACCTTTTCACGGCACTTCTTTTAAAAGTAAGCATTGCTGCACAGAAAGGTCTCCTCTCTCCTATCCGATATCTAATCCTCAGGTTGCCATGAATACCTGTTGCCATGAATACCCGTTCGTTGTGAAAAGGTGAAGAGCAGCAGGAACGTGTTGATCAAAGCCCCGGGAAGTTAAACACAGAAACAGCTCAATACTTGACAAGAAGAAAGCCAGTACCATGCGATAAGCAGAAAGGAAGCTGAAATGGACTTCTAGCAGGACTCTTATGGTGGCTCAATGGGTAGAACATCAGGCTAGGATATGGAAGCCTCCCGGTTTGAATCCCAGCCCAGCCAGGAGGATCCTTGAGCAAGACGCACAAGTGCTAGCTCCCCGGGCGCCACGTGTGGCTGGCTGCCCACTGCTCCCTCAGGGTATGGGTTACGTACAGAGAAGCGATTTCCCTCTGGGATTGAAAAACTACTATAACATTAATAGGAAAGACCTGATGAACCAGTTCTTGAAAGGCAGTGAGATTTCAGTTTACAGTACAGAATAAGTATGGATAGCGTACCTGTGTACACTACTGAACACACGACTGGTTATTTGCAGGTGAGAGGTACATAGAGAAAGGGCCCACATCAAGCATTACGCTAACAATTTGGCTTTTTTTTAACCCAACATAAAGACGTGCTCTGCATACAGTCAGTATTATCTGAAGAGCATCCTCCCTAAATCTGCAGGTATCTATGACACGCTCTTATGAGATAAGGGTGCAGCATGACCTTTAGCCATTTTTGTTCAGGCAGCCCAAACAAGGTTTGCGTAATAAAACCAGCATTCAAATGAAAACGTGAAATGGGAAGCCTGGTAGCTTGGAGGGGTTCTCACAAAGACTATCCAGTTAAAACTGGCCTAGGGAGGTACTATTGGACATGTATGTGGTTAAAAATACACACGAATGACAGGTAATGCGAGACATCACAGCGGTCTACAGTGGTAAATACCATAAACTGTACTTGACACTACTGCAAGTTAGTAATTAGGGGTGTCTAACAGGAGAACATGCTGAAATGTGTTTCTGCATCACATATTCTCATTCAAAAGGGAGTATTGAAGAAATATTGTAGTATTGAACTTTAATTTTATCAAAGTTCACTACTATTTTGTCATTTTGCAGTTCATAGCCATTTTGCCAGTTTGTTTTTATATTGTAAAAAATGCTAAATGTATTCGGTGTGTGCAGACATGAATTCCAAACTGAAACAGATTACATAACCACGTGGAGCCCTGGCAGCAGGAGAAATAACACCCCCCTGACAGAAAGACATCAGGGTGGGGGAGGGGCACCTCACGTGTAAATATCCATCAGCTGAGAATTTCATGCCACCTCACTCTGCAGTTCTCCAAAGGGAAAACAGGAAGGAAGATGTGCTGATTCACACATTCCAGCCATGACCAACTCCATCATACATTCACACATTCCAGCCATGCCCAACTCCATCATACATTCACACATTCCATCCATGAATAACTCCCCTCCCCTCCCCCAAACCACACAAAGAGGTAAACATTCCTACAAACAGGTCTCCCAGCTATCAGGGCCACTCTGACATCCTATTTAATGAGCAAATGAAATACTGTCCAGCAGCAGTCCTGTTAAACACCACTCTGTTTCCTGATTGGTCAGTGCTCCAGGTGTCAGCAGGTCATGTGATCTTTATGAGAGTATGTCACACCACACTGGCTCCTTATACTAAAGTGTACTGAGCCTTTCTGTTACAGAACCTCTGCACTGCAGAGGTTTAAACCTTTTAAACCTTTCAGCTGCAAAAAGCAAACACAAAAAAAACCTTCAGATCACAGCAGCGGTACCTAAATTATTAACAACACTCCAACAAGACCCAGAAGGGATGCAACAGGAGCAAACCACTGTCTGCCTTCTTTCGACATTCTGTCCACGTAATGCAGATCTTCTACCTTTATGCTTACTGCGTTCAAAAATCTGCATAACCTCCAATTTTTTTTAGGCTAATTTATGTTTTAAGCAACACAGGACCACCCTACTGCTATAAAAATGAACTAGATCTAAACTTTCAGGACAGTGTTAATTGTTACTATGTTTATATGGACATTCCTATATAATCAATTATCACCCCATCCCTTTTAATGAATACAGCCTTTTTCCTAGGGGCACAGTATTTATTTGAAATGCTTGTTACTTTCGGAATCCTTTGTATATGACAAACATGCTTGTGCTCAATGATGAAGTAGTCAGACTTATTAAAAGAACACCCCACACACACACACACACACACACACACACACACACACACACACACACACACACACACACACACACACACACACAGGATTACACCTGCTAGCCTCACTAATATGCTACTGTATTGCAGTTCAATTTCCAGTGATACATTCACAGATAAGTACTGGATTACACCATTTGAGATATTTGTCCTTTAAAAGGCCTGCTAGGTATAAGCTGAAGCGATTTCACCATTACTTTATTCTATGAGGACCGCGCAATTAATATGGCTGACGCGGCACACAGAACAACTTCCGAAAGAGGATCTGAAGCACATTAGCATTTGAAATTGTCGTTACTGAATCACTGCCATGTTGCATATGGACGGTTAGTGATGCACAGAAACGCACCTGGCAACCACTGTATGAAAACTTACTGTCCCACAGAAACTCCTAAAGGCCTTTATGCCATCACCGTCAGCCCCAAGGGCTCCTAAAAAATAAGATAGTAATATGTTACAAACTCAGCATTTAATAGGGAGGGGATGCTAGAGAAGTCATGACGGTGTGTAAAAAGTGTGCTCTAAGACAAGCTGCAGGATAGTACCATTTAAAATCAATAACATTATCCACCTTCAAAGTATGTTTGTCAGAATCGTATCACATGCGTAAAATGTGACATTTGAATGTCTGAAACAGTTCATATGATTGTTAACCACACACCGAACTGAAGTGGGGGGGTAGGAACAATAAAAATGGGGGGAAAATGTTGGTTCTGTGCTTTTCTGTCAACTTGAGTTCCCACGTAAACATGCATGAGAAACGTTCTTGCCGGGAGTTGCCAACGAAAGAGATCACCAGGGAAACAGATTCTAAAGAATGGCACCCGCTTCACGTTTTTTTTTTAGTTTTTTTTTTTAAACCGCTTTTCTTTCTTAAAGCATGAATGGCCAGACAATATGAATCAGCCGTGGTGCTGAGGAAAACATAGCCCTGAGGACAGAGCTCTCTGAGCAGGCCTCATCCTGACACCTTAGCAGGAGGAAATCAAGGCCTGGGGCTGCAGGACCCACACAAGCACATCTTCCGCTACACAACACACACACACAAACACACACAGATACTCCTCTGCGCCTTAGCGGCCACGGAGTATAGCCAATTCAACCTGGGTCATAATGACCCAACTTGGCACACTCTGTCAGGGAATCAGATTCAAACTGAAGGACAATATGTCCTACCTCAGAAGTGTAATTTTCTGGCTAATGTGCAGATCTTATCCAGACCTAGAAAAGCAGCATCCTCTTTGATCGCATACTTGGCTGCCCTTTCCACTTAAAAAGCGTTCTGCCTCAATTTGGCATGATGTCGTCTGATGGAATAGACCCAGTGTGATGAAGCCAGTTTTAATGCCAGGCTGGGTTTATAATCTTTGGGTTCCTTCTGGGAATTCATTTGTTGACCCTTATCTTTATTGACACTCAAACAGCTGCGTGACCTTGTTAGATTCACTGTGCTGTTCTTATGTTTACTGGTATCTAACTACCCACAGACCACATTACATCCAATGAGCCACAAATCAGCCTTGAGAAAACAATGTGGCATCTACAGAACCTACTGATAAACATAACAAAAGGAGTGACCAACCACCCTAATTTTTTTTGTCCACAAATTGTACAGAACACAAAGGTGCATGCCAGCCTGGATTAGGAAAGGATCTTCCCTCAGCAGATACCTTCACACCTGATGTGAACCAGACATACTGTAACACTCACCACCAATCCAGCAAGCCGCATATCAGTTACTATTTGAACTGGGTCAACAGAACCTTAAAAGTACAAATGAAATACAAGCACTTCAACCTCAGTGTTGCGTCAGCAGTAGAAACGTGAGCCAGTAATAACAAAAAATTTAAAAAATTAAGCATCTATCCCTCAGCAGAAGAAATCTCTCACTCTTTGGGTTTCTGGAGTGCTTCGGATTCCATTTTTTTCCCCCGTCAAAGTGACCAACAAAGAGTGTTGGGTCATCAACGCTTGCAGCTGGTCCGGAAAACAATTCTTTGTATTGGATAATTTGCTGTTTACACACCCACAGGAGTACACACTGTGGGTCACAGGCAAGCCCAGAGCTGCCTCTGAGTAGGGTAAATAGCACCTTACGTCCTTCTCTCAGTAGGCTAAAAACAAAAGCAGCCAAGGAGGGCTGACGTGAGGTTCTCCTAGCTGAAGACATGCGTTTTGTCAGAAAATTCCTGCCCCTTAAGCTGATTAAGGACAGCCCTTCCTCACGAGGAAGACGAGAGCAGCAGGCATTGCAGAGAGGGAGAAACAATATGACGTAAAACATCAACAATGGCGGATCTTTTTGGAAACAAAGAGTTGGCTTTTCTCCGGCCAGTTGAGTATGCACTTTCAGACCATGGGGTGACCGGACATGCTTGGAGCATGAGGGTCACACAATCAGACGGCTTTGGTGATGCACGCACCCATCAGATTAACGGCTGGCCTAGGTGTTATTTTATCAGTCTTCCTGATACTGTGTCACTATAAAGACGTGGAGTTAGAAAGGCTTGTTGACCCCACTGAAGAGACCTTCCCATTCCACCAAACGCAACAGACAGACCTCAAGGCCCTGGTACGCAAATTACATTGTGATCAAAGAATGAACTCCTACTGTGATGGTCCACACGAATACACACGACCTTCGCTTTGTAGGTCAGTGGGGAGAAGGCTCATTGTTTATGCTACGCAGGTCCTGTTTCCCTGCCGAACTCTTACAAACTGACTTTCACTGGTGTCTTTTGCCACAATCCTTACAGCTGGACTCCATGCTCAGCGCTTACACTCCTTCCGCTTTAAGCTACAGAACATCTGAGAAGAACCGCAAACCCGCTGACCCGGACGTCATTCGGGTTTCCGATGTCTCGCCGACCCTTCGGAACCCGCTTAGATTCTCCTGCCAGATCATGGAAAGGGGATAATTAGGGCAAGCAAGCCCTGGGACAGGTGACCGCATACAGCACAACGCCGTTCCAGTGTCACCCTGATAATGACACAATACTACACCGAGTTCCTCTTTTTCCACAAACTCAACAAAGTGTGACCTGTGAAAGGAGAGTTAGTGATTACACCTTAACAGTACGAACAGGCTCCAACTGTTTTATCTACCCCCGCATGGAAAGTTGGTGGTGGGCAGGGGGGGGGGGGGGCAATCGTTGCTTTAGCTAAAGAACCACTGTAAAACAGGGTGCAGCTGATACACATTTCCATTCGTACTCTGCACCTGTGCTAGACTTCGTAATGCAAACTCAATAACAGAGTTGGACGGTGGCTACCATAGAGCAGAGTGATCCATTAAAGGCAATAAAACACCGAGCATAATTGGATCAGTGATTATGCCTGCTACATTAACGAGGTCAGGGTGTCGTTTTTGTTCCATCTGGCGGACCAAAACGCTCCTTGTGGGTTCAGGAAGCCACGGCGTGAGGTCTCCGGGGTCGGCCAATTGAATTGGGCAACACTTGCAGACCAAGCTAATGTCAGCTAATGCAGCACTTTGAGGCGAACTGGGGGATTCGATGAAGCGAAAGAGACCGATTGCCACTTGGGATACGGAGACATCTGGGTACGCCGAACTTTCAGTTGTCTGAAACTTCATGTTAACAACCAATGAACCTTTAAATCTTTGAGTGACGAATCTAAAAAGAATTCCGCATGCCATTCAGTCTAAAAGCAAGAATATTGTTCCACTGTTTACAAGTGCTCACACATTAGGCAGCATGCCGTCACCATGACATTGTATGCCTATGCAAACACCTACATGAAAACCAGACCTTAATGACTGGACATAATTTAGTGTCTTTACTAAACAACAAATTAAACAACCTTTAATCCACGTAGTACTGCAGCTACATATAGAAAAAAAATGTGGTTATCAAAGGAAACTTATACATTTAACCTGCAAAAGCACACTGAGAGGGCTCATCTATTTTAATTACAAGAAATTATTTCCCCAAAATTTAAAATAAGGATCACATAGCTGTGTTACATAAACTGGAGTTAATAGTCTAAGGCAGAGGCAACGACATCCTCAGGTTTTACTCGATGAGTCATCACGGTTCTCTCCAGGTACAAAACTGCATTGTGAAGGCAGCACAAAGGTGAGACGCCCCATAAATGTCCTCACTTTGTGCTACAGATTAACAGGACGCGACGCACAGCCCTGCTAACCTTGCAATTTGCAGGACAGCCATTAAAATGTAATCAAGCCAGCAAGGCACACAGACCAGTTTCCAGATCATTCTGTAACCAAATCTCTAAATACAATGCAGCACATCACAGTTTGCTACAGGAAATTCAGGATTTCTAATACAAATGATTAGACTTAAAATTTTGATCCGTTGGTTTTCATTATCCTTTCATGGGCTCTTCCAAGGCTGGACGGACCAGGCCTACTTCACCTTGACAACCGACTTTGAACGCAGGTAACTTCTAGATCTTAGGATGCATGCACTCGCCTTTGTAGTGTTATATCACTAGGGAGGATGACAAATTGAGGTGGTGTCTACTGTGAAGTGAAGCGTCACCAAATTAAGATTGGGGGGGAAAAAAAAAAAACCATGGCTGGTTAATGTGTTGAGCAGGACCACAACACAAATGTAGTTTCATAGCAGTTATATTACAACACCAGCAATGCCAAAACCCATGCTGAAAAATGCAGGTGCCTGACTAGGTGTCCTGAAAATAAAGACGAAATAAGGTGTCTCGTAAGATTTATTTATTTATTTTTTTAAGAGGGCTACATGAATTAGGTAAGAAACATCTATAGCGATATAAGATGAAAAGTCTTTATGGCATGACATGGTGTTGCTACATCTTGCATTAAAATTCCTAATCCGTTCAAGACCTTGACCAGTAGGTTTGCAATGCATGGAGCCATACATACAGGCGCTTCTTCAAGCAAAAAGCTCAAACTGAACTGCAGCAGCAAATATGTTGGCCTAGCAGAGTAGAATTTAACTGTACTACATATGCCAATATGCTAGAGCTACACATACTTAGGCCAATCCACAAATGGTGTTAAGTTGAACACAGCCATCTTGTGAAATACATGTGTGTTCAACTGAACACAGGCAACTGAAAAAAAGTCCAGCTTCTAGACTTAAAAAGCAGGGAAGCTTTTATATGAGTAAAGCACATTTCAGTGAAGAACATCATGTGGTCATTTGCATGGTTATTGGGTTCATTAAACATTTCACCTTGCTAAATGAACAAGTGTTTGCATTCAGAGCGGACATTATGCCTATCACACATAAACACACAGAACCTCCAGCAGAGGCAAGCTTATTCTGAGATTAATGGGTTTATTAACCTAACTGCGAGGGCCATTTCTTATCCATTTGTTGTCCACAGCAAACGCGACCCAACAAAACGTATTTTGCATCTTCAGCGTATCGGTTTATTGATACCAAGACAACACTTCAACAATGATTTAAAAAATTAATTAAAAATGACAATCAATCGATTCCAAATTTACAGGGGGCTTACCTATTTGCAGCAACACAGGTGTGACGAGGGCCGTCTCCATGGCGTAGCAGAACTCGCGGCCGAACATGACGGCCCCGTGCATGACCCACTTGCGCAGCGGGATGCGGTCGATGGAACCATCGCTCGCCGACTCGTCCTGGCTGTCCTGCTCCCTGCCGCCAGCTGGCTTTTTCCCCGCCGCTGCTGCCATCACCTCCAGGCCCTGCACTTGCATAGTATCCGAGTCGGCGTTCTGCGGGGCCATCGCCACCAGCATGCAATCAGCTTGTGCACCCCTTCCGTTAAAAACAATTATATATATCTATAAATAAATAAATAAATAGATAAAAACCATAAAAAAAACAAAGGGAGGGAGAAGAAGGGAAAAAAAAAAAAAAAAAAAAAAAAAAAAAAAAAAAAAGAAAAAAGTGGGCGAGACACTGCGATGGCTCCAGTTGCCTTCGCTCTTTGTTTTACTCCTCGCGGTCAGGAAATTTCCGGAAAGCCTCCAATGTGCAAATACATTCCGTATGGTCTTCAGTAGGAGGGGAAGGGAGCGCAGCGTAGAGGCAGGTATTTGGTAAGGGCATGTGCGTTGATATGGCTCTGTCACAAGCCTCCACTTTGTGTTTCTTTTACTGTCTACTGTAATTAGTAAAAATCCATATCAATTGCCATTCAGTTAATACGAGTTTCATGATTTCTGTGGAAGCGGTGTTGAAGAGGGGGTGCAGGCGGCGGACTGGAGGGTGGGCGTGGCAGGCCGGAGCTCCTCTGTGAATCCCCATCGAGTGGCCGATTAATCTGTGAGGTCCGCGGGTCCCGGGACCGAGGGGGAGGAGGGATGACAGAGAAAAAGAGAAAGAGAGAAGAACACAAACATACCGTTAACAGGGGTCTTTAAACGACACCTGTGCTCCAGTATCAAGTTTCAGGGTTCAGAACAAATGTGGGCCGACCTCGGTGTCTCCGGTTCCGACGGCTGGTCCCCGCATGAGCTGGAGGGAAGTGTGTGCGTGGAAAACTACAGCGTGTTTATGAAATGCTGGCTCATACAAAGTAGTTTTTATGGGAAATGCTAATCCTTTATTCTTAGTTTAAAAGCACAAAAGGTATTGTTAACACAGTGGGTCTTTGTACAACGCTAATCTCAGGAAGGGCAAGTATAACAACATACCAACTTCAACTACTCCAAACAGATAAACTGACCATAATATTTTTTATCTATTTTGAATATATCACAATCAACTATAAACAAACAAACAGGTCACTGATTATGATAACTGTTAACTAGAGGGGGGGGGACATTGTTGGCAAAACAAAAACAACCATGTTGTGAAGGAATTAAAATTCAACTTTGAAAAAGGCATTAACATGTTTCAGAGGATTATCCACAGGTTTGGTGTTTAATGAGAAAGTGCAGCAGAAATGTTTTGCAACCTAAATCATAAGTGACATTAATGAAAAGTAAATAATAGTAATAATCAATATAAATTGTAAAAATTCCCTCTTCACTAAACAACTCTCTGTCACAGATTGCAGAAAAATACTTATTCATAAATAAAGGTAACCTGGTTGCAAACCTGGAGATTTCATCACATCTAATTGACAACACAGTTCAGTGTAACACACTTCCATGTTGACAGTGTTTTGAACTATAACTGCATTGCTAAGTGTATTGTCAGAATTAAAGCTATTTGGTGGTGGTGGTGGGGGGGGGAGATGACAAAGTTAGCAAAATAATCCACAAACCTGCAAAAACGGCATCATTTCGTGTCAAGAAAATGTTGATCAAAGCCGGTTACAAAGTTAGTGACATTACAACTACAATGTGCCTTTTTTTTTTTTTTACCATCCCTGTAATCCAGAAGGTTTAGTCATGTCAACTGGACTTCTTTCTCATTTACACAGAAATGTTTCACCTTTTACCAAAAGGCTCCTTCAGTCCCTGTAAGGGATATCAGAGCGTCAGGCTGAG
>JABJVR010000039.1:4128964-4158387 GCA_025773905.1 Chitala chitala | reverse complement strand
AGAGAGAGAGAGAGAGAGAGAGAGAGAGAGAGAGAGAGAGAGAGAGAGAGAGACAGAGACAGAGACAGAGAGAGAGAGAGAGAGAGAGAGAGAGAGAGAGAGAGAAACGCAGTGAGCAGAACGATGCTGTCCGATCTGCTAAGCGCAGCAAGGACGGTAAAAGGTAAAAAGCTTAGCTTCATCAGGGCAATAATCTTCTCCAACCTCACGCGCCTCATGACCTGAATGACCACGCGCAAATCTGTCTGCGTATCTCAGACAGGGCGCCATTGTTACGCCGGGACCGCCGTGCGGGGGCGTTCTGTTGGACACCTGGGGAGGGGGGGGGGGGGGGTTCCCTTAATGAACGCGGATACTAAACCACTGTGCATTAGCATCAGAATGCCCACTGCTTCTCCTCATACATTATTTACTGTTCCACCAACATCTGAAAAAGACTGAAATTAATTTTGGAAGCTTTTATCTACATGTCACTGTCACCTTGTTGTCAGGACAATGCTGTATTCATCTGTGCTTCAACAGCTCTCTGCTATACTGAGTTTAAAAACTTCAGTTGGGCATGTTTTATTCCATTACAGGGCATCTGTTCAGTCCAGTTGCCATACCCATTACATAGTTTGCTTAAGTGTAATTTTAAATTCAGTTTTCTTCTCCACCACTTAAAATACTCCTGTACTAAAACACACAAAAAAAAAATCCCATTGCACAATTAATGGCGATGACACGCAAATCGACTAACATATTAATAATCCCACGTTGTACACAGGTATCAGTGAGTGTGAATTATATGCGTTTGTTATAGCGTTTACAACTCGTAACAGTTAAACAAATAATGACAAAGACAGGTTCGCACAGGTCAGACGTATCGCATTTATTGCCACGCCTAAAAAGTCTGCACCTCAAACAGGTTATGATTGATTATATGGCCAATGCTGAGTCACATTCAGGAAGCAGAGGAGCGACGAAAATCTACCCCGTCACTGAAAATAACAGCGCAGATTTGTCCTGGTAGGCAGAATGACCCAATTAGCTGCAGTAAATAAAACCCAGTCGGTGGGGAAGTGCAGCAAACGAATTTGGGCGACCACTGCTCAGGTTCTGACAGAGCATCAACACAGATTTCCATGTTTATATTTAAGCACTTTGGTACTAAGAGGACTTTTATAGCCTATGAAGCAACTGAGAGCCAAGTGGCAGGCTGATCAGTAACACCCTAAAGCAAGGCTTAAAACAAACAAACAAATAAAAACACAAACAAACAAACAAGAGAGCAAAATGAGAATGATACCTTTAAAGGAGAACACGACACACAGCAATAACTGTCATTTTAAATACTGCTGTCCCTCTGATCCAGTTTCAAGGTTTCCCTTGAAAACACCGTCTTTCACCAACAACAGCCTTAAAACATCTTTCATAAGCCCAACCCAGATGCAAGGATCACACATTATACCTCCAAACATCAAGTTATAAAAAAGGACCTACCTTGAGATCAAAGGCCTGAGATGTGAATTTCAAGAGGGTTCCTTTTGCTGAAAACAAATCATAAGGAATCAAACTGCTTCACCAGGTTCTGCCCAGTGTGGAAAATTTCTGAATGAGTCTCCGCCTCTCCTGTGGCATTCTCAAGAAAAAAACTACACGGCACCAGCATAACAGAATCAGGTTTTTGGGAGGAGGGGGGGAACCCCACACATTGCCAATCAATTAAACCTGCTCCGATTTCAAAATATTGGCTACGGGGGGGAAAAAAAAAAAAAAAAAAAAAAAAAAAAAAAACATTACATTGCTGAAACTTTCCCTTTCAGCTGCTTGACTGCAGAGGTGTGAGTGCAGGAGAAAGAGTTTCCCGCAGCGCGAACAAACCCACGCAGAACCAAGCAGACTGTGCTGACCTAAATAAGAGCAGATATGGATTACAAGCTGACGGGAGGACTCATATCGGGTTTGCTGCGTACCACGGCGAGCTCGTCTGGGAGCGCCAACCCGACACCGCAGCACCGTCACTTTGCCGCCATGTAACTGGGCTCACCCATCGTCGCTGCCCTTGCTCTGTTAGCAGAACATGAGTAAAGGCAAACATTCGCGATTGTTAACTTTAGGCATTCACAATGTATGTGCCATTTATAAATGAATAAATAAGGCAAATAAATGAAGGCAAACGTTATTACATCAACATAGGTGATGCATCTACATTTATTTTTTAGTACTATCCAACTAGAAAAATGCAGAGGTACAAAACTATAGATTTATTGTCCTTGTTTGTCTTACAGGACTATAACTGAACAGTTTGGGATATTCAAGCCCTACCTGGGAACATTGAGAAGACAACAGCAGGCCAGCTCTCAGCAGAACACCTCAGAGGCAAGGGTGGCAGACGCAGGGCTGTGCCACAGCGAGTGCAGGAGCACACAGGCAGCACACACGGGTGTAGTGGCATATCCCTACGACTGGCATTTAGAGAGCGGAAACAAGGAAACAGCTTAAACCCCTCGCCACCACCTCCCAACTTGGGGTCGCCTGTGGTGAGAGACGCCTCCTAATTCGCCACACCAGCTGGCAACACACAGGACGGCAGCTAACGGTCAGTGGGCAAAAACCAGGGAAACTGCAGTGGAAGCAGTCAAGTCTCCACGGGAGCTGAGCACTTCAGCCCCCTACAGCTAATGCACCATTAGCTTGTCAAAACGTGAAAGACAGCGCCACAGAATATCACAGTCTCACGAAGCAAAAACAAACCGCTATTTTAAAAAAAAAAAAAAAAAAAAGCAAACTTAGGACAATTTTAGTCCAAAACCTAAAAAACACCCATACCATATTGCTCCTGGCAAGAACGCTGACAATGCTATAATAGGACCATCATCCCAGACTGTTTGTGTGTGTGTGTGCATGTGTGTGTATACACACACACACACACACACACACACACACACACACACACACACATACATATAGCAGGGACTAGCACTGCTAGCATCACAATGCAGGCCTCCACACTTGACCATTTCTGCTGTCACTTATGGCTATAATGCTATAAGCTGACAAACTGACAAATTGCTGCTCACCTCAGATACCTACATGCCTCCTAGTAACCTGCAGTCTGACCTTTCTGATGACACTCCATTTAAATGAAGAAATTTATGCTGACAGGAAGTGAGAAAAAAAAAAAAAAAGTGGCCCTTTCTGTCACATGACTCATGAGGTTTATGGTGTAATTGAGGTCTGACAAGTTGCTGATATTGGCTGCAACCCATGTGGTGAGGTAGAATTACGCCCTACTCCGCTTCTGTACTCCAGTGCACTCAGGGAGAACGGCCTGGTATCTAGTACTCACACTCTGCTCTGTATGGCTCACAGTGAAGGTCAACATGACACCTGGCCTACAACGACTTATATCATAACTAGCTTGTGAGGGTGGGGGAGGGGACAGTTAAACAGGAAAGACACTGATTTAAAACTGATAAAACTGATTTGTCTCTTGGCAAAATTAGGGCAAAACATTAACACCTGGATTTTTGTGGGCAAGTAAGCCTTGTCTGTGTGGCAAGAAAACACTGGACGGGCCACCACTGGCCCATTACGCTCCTGACAGCCAAAGTAAACAGATCGCTATGACGACACTTCAACACTGTGGCAGACAACTAAGTGCTGGTGGGGTGGGGGGGGTTCATCTGGCTGAGAGGCCATGCCAAAACCCACGACTACAGCCGACAGCATCTCTGACCAGGGTAGGGGGTACAGTCATCGAACACCGATCCACAGAATTTCACCCCACTGGGCAGACAAATGATAACAATGCAGAAAGCACAACAATTGCAAATATTTACAGATGCTCCAGTAACCAAGGTTCAGCCTTTCAATGCTGCCTGTGTAAAAACATAACAGTTAGGTAATACTACAGTAAATTAGTATGGTTGGGGGGAGGGGGGGGGGGTAATGGAAACATTCTCACGTGAATCATCAATACAGTCCTTCAACACAAACAAGCAAAGCTTTTAAGGTTTATCCTACAGATTTATTTCCCAGTTAAAAGTACTTAGCACACAGATGCACCGTGCATAATGTCTGAAAGCAAACACTTGGTTTACTAACTGGGAGGCTCACAGTCAACACCCTCCAGGCCGTTTTGTTGCCAACGCCGATATGCCAGATACTGTACCGCAATCTTCCTCAGAGGGTCCTCCTAATAAGCCATTTCAGTTGGCAAGAAACATTAACCGATTAAAGCCAATGGATGTCCTTCATTACAAGGAGAAGTGCATGCTGGGAAGTCATTTTAAAAATACACAACTTCTAAATGCTCACCAAAGTCCTTTCTGTGAGCTGGAGGCCTTGTTTAAATGCATTTGTAAAAAGATGTTTCACAGTAGTCTTGGCACACTGACAGCACTGAGTAACACACGCTTCCCAAAACAATCCTGTGTAAACAGTAAAATTCACATCACGCTACTATGTGAATGATAGGAGCTAAAAAAAAATAAATAAAAATAAAAAATACTTTGAAAATAGTGATAGCTAAATCAAAATGTTTGTGAAATGAAACAAAAACATCTCGCATGGCTCTGCACAGTCGGAATTTGCTAGAAAGGTCTGGGAGAGCACGAGACCTGCTTCAGTAACTTAAACTCTGGAGGTCCTTGATATGGTGGTGCTCTTCAGATAAGGCAGTGCAAACATGTTATAAACCAGGGCACTGTTCAGCCTCTGTAATCTCAGCCCAGTGAAAACAATGGCCGCAATTACCTTCACCCATCTACTCTCCTCGGAATCTTCGTTAGACAGAAACCGGCACAAACTCTCTTATGTGGGAAACAAGTTATTTTCTGGACCCCAATGCTTTCTCTGTTATTAACTTAACGGGAGGATTATCATGTTATGCAAAAGACAATATTTTGCCATAAATGTATTAATTCCCACCTCATACAGCAAATTCTGAACCTAAAACTTTCCATAACACAAACCCAGACTCTTTATAGGCAACAGAGTAAATAAGAACATATTTCATACCTCAGGTTTAGATTTAAAAAGGACTACATTTGAAAGAATGTAAACTATGAAACTAACAGTAATGGTACAACACGGAAGTATGTTTTACAGGATCGTAATTAAGCGTTTAAGTAGAGCTCTGTGCAGGTCTGATTTTTATTAAACCCATACTTGCATTCAATTGCCAATTTAAACTCACGCCCCACTCACTGTCAACTTACGCATACACACACAAAACTGGCCACGTTATTGCCTAAACACACCCGAACTTAGACATTTTGGTCTTCTTGGTCTCCCTTGGGCCACAGTTATGAAAGTGAGACCAGTGCTCCTGTGTCAGGATTGTGGAGCACCATGACTGGTGTATGAGATGGGGAGTTGGTAGACATTCACATCCTTTGCCCATTCTTGTCCATAAATAAAAAAAAATAAGTACAGACACACAGAAAATATCACCGTTAAACTTTAGGCATGCTAAAAAAATAAATAAAAGATTTATACACACACACACACACACACACACACACAATTACAGTACTTGTCTTTAAGTAACCAACCGCATTCAAGTACCATTCTTGCACTGTCGTCTCCCTGGGAAACAGGCAATGGAAACAAAAGAAATAGAATTGGCCTTAATCTGGAATCAGAGCAAAATGATTCAGAGCTGAATCTGAATTTCAGCAACCAAACTCAGTTACTGTGCCGGACCGCAAAGACAGCACAGCCGCATCCTTCTACAAACACACTGTTGGCAAACACACTGTGCTCAAACGGTCTGCATTTCATCCATATCATAATTCTGGGCTGACTGGAAAGTTCTCAAGTGGAAAATCCCAGCAGAGTACGCTCTCTCCCCCTCCCTGCGCCTCTCATAGTTCCACCCCCTGTCTGTTTCTTTTATTGCCTCACTGCATCCCCCCCCCCCACCAGTAGCATTGGTTTCTCCCTATGGCTCCTTGTTCCTCGCAGTGAGTAGCAATAGATTTTCAAAAAATTTATTTATACATAGAAACCTTTAATTTAAACCTTTAATTATATTTAAGTTTCAAAATTTCTTCCACGTTGAACATAAAAGTATTCAAATAACTTACAGTGGCTTTGATATAGAACATCTGGTGCTTGACAATTTTCAGTCACACCTTAAACTGACCAATCAGAATTAACATGTAAAGTAAACAATATTACTATAGTCAAAGACAGCAATAACCTGAAAAACTGGAATGCATTCTTAATTGTTTTAACATCCAATCATTACTTTCATCCATTGGATTAATTGGACCTCAGCATCAGACATCAGTAAGAGACCAGAAATACAAATCTCATTTATTGATCAGGAAATCTTTATACAGAAACAAAAGATTAAAACTGTAGTAATTGTGCACTAAACAACAAAGCAGTTCTCGCTGATGGTCCTGGAAGATGCTTGTGGGTTCAGGTTTCCCCCCCCCCAATCAATTTATTCATTTTTATTTGACTGTTATCTTAACTATCAATTACACTGCATATTCTCGGTTGTCTTCCTGATCACTTGTATCTGTCTGCACTTAGTTCTCTTAAAATGGGAAAAAAAAAAAAAAGTTACATAGAAGAATGTTAAATGTAAGACTTGTGCTTTAATATCTGTAATAAATACACATGCCAACATTATAATGTCCGTCCAACTGCAAAACTAGAACAGGAAATCCCTGGATAAATAAGCATAGCATTTTATTCCTTATCCTTAATTGTATTCAAATAATTAACAAACAGGTGCCAGTGAAACAATTGTTTAATCACAAGCGGCCATTTAAGGGATTAACAACAAGAAATGGGGGGGAAAAAAAAAAAAACCCTCTTGCAGGAAAGCAAAATAAGGAAATGCTTTTTAAATTGTTATAACAATGAATAAAGCTTGAGAATTTTTGGTTTGACACAGTAATGACAGGAAAGAAAAGTCAATAATGTTTAATTGAAATTAAGGTTCAATTAAAACTGTCTGAAACAAAAACCTGCACCCACAGGGGTCCTCTAGTCTGGTGAACCCCAGTTTAACGCAAAGACCCAGGGGACCAATTACGGGGATTTCTTCCTAGAATGCCACTGCTTGCACTTCTGTGTTCCACCTCAGCCCTCCCCTGCTCATTTTCCTAGTAGCCCCGCCATGTACCCTGCCCCCCCTCATTTCCCTCTAGCCCCACTTTATACCCATCCCATTTCACTTATGGGCTCACATTTTCTGTCCAAGTGCTGTTAGGAAGCCCCTCCCTGAACATGCTGGCTCCGACACTTTCATTGACGAGAGATAAAGAGTCCAACAGAAGATAACTTGAATGGTGAATTACTCATCTTGCATCAACTAAATTCATCCCACATGTCCCATGTGTTTTGTGTGATGCTGGCAAAAATAAGGTCTCAGCGGCCAGCCTATTCTGAGGCGCATTCCAGGAGAACTGTTCAGTGCTGGACTGAACTTGTGATGTGCAAACGTCTGCACAGTTCTGTACACCTTATGACTACACTGCCAGAAAAACAGACGGAGCATTGAAAGCAGCTGGATCCACTGGCTTCAGTGTCCGGGTTCATAGATCTCATCACATCAACAGGCCGCTGAAGGGGTTCCCTCTCCACAAGGACTATTATTAGCAGGGCTGCATTTTGCAAAAGGCGCTTTAAATTTCCAAACCATGAAAAGAAGCAGGATTTCTTGAGCTGCTTTCACAAGCAAGAGCAGCTGTTGGAGGTGCAGCTTTTACAGAAAACTGAGTACATGCGATTCATAAATGCAGATTCAATAACTTTTGTATTCCACCTAAAAAAGGAATTGCTGACAGACACCAGCGCTCTTATAAAGCAAATTTTACTTTTCCCTGTCTCGCTGAACTCATCAGTCCTTTGGCCACTGCTGGAACCTCCCAAAGTTTAGTTATTTATCTGGCCCTTGTGAATTCACTGTCCTCGTTTCATTGTGTTGCTCAGAAAGACAAATACATGTTCAAATTGCAGAGCAAACTTCTGCTTGCATGTCAAAATTTAGAAAAACTTCAAAAGGTACCAGAGATGTCAGAAGGTGATGAACACTGGTCAGCTCTTTTTGGCATCACCATGGTAACACCTTTAAGGTAACGGCTACATCAGGGAGTGCAGACTTCCACTATTGTGATTATACAGACACGGTGACTCAGTGAATATGTTATTTACATCACAGGGTGTCAACAAGCAATTTAATATCATTTGGACTATGCCAAACAAAAACTGAGATCTGAATATGACAATGGCTCAAAATCCACAGTGGATTTGCCCAAAGCAGTGTAGAGTTCCCTGTGATAAACCTAATAACCAACATGCTGTAATCTGACATTAACCACAGCGGCACACTAAAATGAAAGACTTGCATGAGAACAGGTAATACTTACTGTTAAATAATCTCACACACACACACACACACACACACACACCTCTACTGTGCAATATATACCACCTTCACTACAAAAGGCTCAAGTTATACTAAACGTGACACCAACAACTCCTTTGTGAATGAGACTGTTCTTTACCACTTTTATACACACCTTACATATTCTACCACTGTAATTGCAGCCAATAACCCATTACATAACATTAAAGATGACAGTTGAACTGTTTAACCCACTGTTGGATGGGAGAGAAGAGAGGCAGCAGGACGCTTTTGTATGGTGTCACACAGCGTTACACAATACACATCTGACCCAAACATCAATCTATAAAGCCAATGGGAAGTAATGGTTTCATTTCATGACAGCATAAGCAGAAACGCAACAAAAACTGACAAAGCTGCTTTCGTGTTTTACCTGTCTCAGCAAAACGGTGTCTCTTTGCGTGTCTGCGGGGTGGGGGGGTTTATTGGTTGGGGGGCAGGGAGAGTCACATGCCATGACAGGACAAATCATGCCACAAGTGAGTAATGCTGTGGATATTGAAGAGATGATTGCCAGGTCAAGTTAATGTGGTCTTACATTGGGTACTAGACCAATGTACCTGAAACTACCCAAAAACTGACTGTCAGTCTGTCACGCTTTCGTACGTTTTGTCGTGTGGCTGTATTTGCACCGTTTGCACATCCTTTGCACTCGTGGCCTTTATGTAGTTAGGGTCTCTTTTTAGTTAACTTTAGATACGTGTATCTCATGCAGGTATATGTTATATGTAGCACCATGGTCCTACAGGGACATTATTTTGTTTAACTGTGTACTGTGCTCACTGTATATGGTTGAAATGACAATAAAACCACTTTGGATTAAATTTACCAGGAAAAATGATCAAGATGGAATCTGCATACATTTCGCTTTGTGAAAACCCTCCGCTACTTCCGATTTATGCATGAGCTGCACACGTTTGTCATCAACACCAGTGGAAACCAAGAGGAAAAAACAAGATGTTAGTAAGAAAAGTCCATCCACTGCTGTTCTCTGTAAAAACAAGCAGGAACACAATGAAACGGTAACTACATGCTGCCATTAAGACGTAAGAGTAGACCAAGGAAACACACTGACCCATTAGTTACTTTCATAAATTACTTATCCAATACACATACCCATACATCAGATTTCTTGTTTGGGAAATACAAGTTAATTACTAAATGAACACACCCTTACCCAGGCATATTCACACGTTTTAAAAACCGTAAATACGTTTAAACACAAGCAGCAGCACTCACCAAGAGGCCCTGAAATCTTCATAAATATTCCCTCACTTCATTCAGTAACAGATCAGTGAGCTGCTGTACTCACACATCAACTCCAGCAGAGCAGCAGCCGCGGCACCTGTAAAAATAAAAGGTTAGACCATAGTAGTTTAACCAAAAGCAAACTCCTTCTCGCCATATATGACATACGAAATTCCAAACATCTTGCACAATTTCTCCTACATGCCCGAACAAACAATGTATTCCGCAAAACGTGCAATACGCAAACGTGGAGTGCGCATTGTGCGAATACCATCACAACTGACAACACACAAAACACGCTGTCATCACACCCACAACACAAGCTTGACACCCAAGACAGTCCTTCGCAGTAAACCGTTCAAAAAAAATTGCTGTTAACACTTAATCGCGTTACCGTTACAGACAAACATAATAACCAATAATACAAAGTTTCAACGCAAGCTCGACTCCGCAATTCGTTTTCAAACAAATGCAAATGTATCCAATGCAAAAAAATAAATAAATAAAGATACACAGTAAATACCCAAGCCCGCTGCATTCCTACAATCTCAATGCTATCGCAACACGGGTACCGAATGCGCTGCAAATAAAATTAAGACATACCGGCGCATCTGAAGACAGCACGGAGGCGGCAGCACACGAAACGTACACACGCCTCAGCGGATTGGACTGCAGAAATCAATTCGGTTTCGTTAGTGGATACGTCTGAAAATCGTCTGCAACAATGTTCCCCCGGCGATCTAGAAAGCATCGGCGTCTGCGCTCCGAAATGGTCCCCGATTACAATCAGAGACTCGTCCGCAGGACGGACGCATCTCCGAAGTGTTTGCATGAAAACGTACGAGTGGGACTGCGCCATTCTCAACACAAATGCGGCATCTCGCGTCTCAACTGATCACGTTAAAGCGTTGCTTTCAACGTCAGCCTCCTCGTACTCAACGCATTTAGCCTAATGGTCACGGCAGTGAGCGAGGATGCATTTTTACTGTACTCTGCAATGCACCCGTTTCCAGGCCGGCAGTACAACCGGGGGGGGGGGAGACGCACCTGCAACTTCGGAGCATCGCCCAAGCTTTGCTGTATACTCATTATGTCCTTAAACTTTCAGTTACTTTTCACACCGCTTGATCTAAAACATCACGTCTGTAGCTACATTAAGCCGTTTCACCCAATTATAAATAAACAGGTAATGCATACATAAAGTAACGGTGGTATGTTATTAGCGGACCATGATAAGGTGACACGGCAAACATGAAATTGTGCACACGGGAGATGTGCCAGACGTGCAATAAGCGAGGTGTAAATATAACCACTATTACATAATTACACGTAACTTTTCAGGGCAGGCACATAATAATTCGCACACGTGAGATACGAACAACAAGCAACGATTAATGGCAAAGAAACATCAATTGGCAGCCAAAATATTAAAATATCTGCAAAAACTAATGAAGACTTTAATGAGCAATGATCGCGCTTACCGTTTTGTCTTTGCAGTAAATTCAGTTTCTGGGCTCAGGATACACGTCTTTTCGTCAACAGCCCTAAAAACGGCTCGTCGGATCGCGCAGAGGATCCAGCGGGATGCCTTGCAGATGAGCGTCTGCTGTAGTTCTCCTTTAAAAAGATATTTCGGTCGGAAATAACCACGCCGCTTCCGCCGACGCGTGTGTGATTTAAATAAAGAGGTGGAGTTTGGGATTTAAAGGACACGGGTGAGAGTTACGTGGTGAGATGGAAAACATAAAAGCAAATAACGTAAAAAAAAAAAATGTAATGACAATTTAAAAGTCGAACACATAACATACTAATGAGCCCTTATCGTTTTGAGCTGTGTAACTTTCGTCGCGCGATATTTTTAAACGTACATATCAAAGTCAAGTCCGAGTTTATTTATAAAGCACACTTAAATGTCAAGTGTTGACCAAAGTGCTTTACATAAAATAACAGAATAGACATCAGGATAGACAAACAATGCAGGAAGTAAATTCTAAAGTAAAATGGCATTAAATATCACACAGACAAGATAAAGTATATAAAATCTATTAAATTATCTATTAAAAATATATATACATATAATATACTAATTAATTTATACTTGCACGTGTTATACCATAGACAATATTTGCTCGCATTATTATCTGATTATTACAAATGATCAACATTAATACCGCAATGACTATTTGCCACATGCATACAATTACTGTTCAGATGCCCTGGCATAAATTAACACATTGCCAAATATTACAATTTACTGCTTAATATAGGATAGTTTATTTTTATAGAGTAAATAAAGCAGTCTAGAATGTGACGATAACCTAATAATAAAGCACCCTTAAAAGAACTCTAAAACAACTTGCAGCATTTTCCTAACAGCAGCTGCAGAAGCAGTTTGTTAACAGAATTTAATAATAATCAGCTTTTATTGTCAAGGCATATATATCACAACAAAGTTTATTCTATGCATTTAACCCACCCCCTGGGGGCAGCAGTGGGCAGAACATGCGGGGCCTGGGGAGCTGGTGCTGGCTCAGGGACACGGTTGGTGGCTGGGCTGGAGGTTGAGCCAGGAGGCTTCCACCTTCTAACCTAATGATTTTCCCATTGAGCCACCAGGGTGCTATTCTATACATACATCTACTCATGGAACTGCAGCTCTGAACTGTATACATTTAATGTTAGAGATAAAGCCAAGGACAAACTGGGACTTGAAAACAGCCCTGGAGCTTGGCTCAGAGCAGCCGAGCTTTAAACCAGTCGTGTATTTTATGGTTAGTAGGTCTGACATCCACACACAAGATTGGCCGGCTGCTCTGGCATTTGACAGAAGATCCTGATTACCAGTCTGCCTATGAAGAAAGCTACAAAACGAAGACTTTCAGAAAACAGAAAGGCTTTCATATCACAGTAGCTATGTTAGATCCATTCAGAGTTGGTAGTTGTCATTATGGTGTTCAATGCTTCAAAACATCCACATGAAATATGCACTAATGACTCAGATTTAAAAAATAATGAAACATTAGGAGGGAAGAGGGAATAATGTTCTTAATCAAAAATACTATATGTGTTATTTCAAATGCGAGCCAGTACAAGTATATTGAAGCATGAATCAGGTGTCGTCACTTATGCAGTTGAACAAAACACCAGACAATTCTGTTGAAGCCAGTGATACCCAGTTCAGGCACATAAGAAACATGAGTGACAGTAAGGCACTGCTTGGCACTGTATCTGCGAGGGTGAGCTCTCCTTTTACATTATTCAGCCATGATACACCAAAGGGATTTGCAATTGTTAAAGTTGTCCAGTCACTGCATTATCATGAACATAACAGCTCTGCATTTTAAAATAACATTAACCGTTACCTCTGCAAGAACATCCTTTCCCAATGGAGATTTTACTGTCCATCAAAAGTTCATGGTGTTTTTTTTTTTTTTTTTTTTGAAGAACACATTTATGAGTTCTGAACGGAACTAGAGCTGGAACTGCAGGGTAATAAAAGCATAAACAAGGAAAGTCATTACTCAAGCAAATCTGCCTCGTGCTTAGACGAGAGCACATATGGACAGGAAGGCCTTGAGGTCGAAGAGGTTCAGGAGCCTAACTTGGCAGTCGGCCAACAGCCATTGTTCTCTTCCAATAAGTGGACAGTTATCTCAAGGGTGAGCAACCCCCTTGCTTTCACACCATGTGTAATAACTGGAATGCATGTATTGTTGAGCTCTGGCTAAGCTGGACCGTAAATATGAGAGGGCAGCAGCATTACAATGCTGTATGGGCTGTTCGCATCTCTACATCTGGACATGCTGCAAAATTCCAGCACGGTAAAAGAGACTGGAAGTCAGTGATCTAACCCCACTCACATGCTCTGTGCAAGGTACAAAGGTGTAAACGCACAATGGAAAGACATCCATTGCTTTAGAAAAAATTACCCACTTCTAGGTTTTTCAAACTCACAGGATCATCCAGAAAAAGGTTTGTAAGTGACACGCAGCCAGGTTCCTATATCTGGTCACCTCAGGGAATATAGAAGTTCTTATACATAACCATGGGTTGGTGGGATCTCAACATTATAGAAGCACAGAAAACCAAGACACAAAGCTACCCAAGAGATTTCATCAAAATTCTTTCTGTAAAAATAATACAAAAATGTTTTTAATAACCAAGTGTATTCCCACAACTCCATGGAACAAACGCAATTTACTTTTTAACAAACCAGAGACCTATCTGAGCAGATTAGTATTAAATACACTGAAATGTTCCAACCACATAGTCATGTTAAAAATGTTATTTTTGACCCAGTTCCAGAAAGGAATAAAAGCTTCTTTAAGGCTTATGAATGTCATTTAAAATTATAGGGCTCTGGGATAATACATCTTTGAACGTCACAGAGAAACACGCACACACCAGATACCGAACGCCGTGATGTTTAAACGGACTTATAAGGACATAATTACCCGGATGAGCTACAGTACATTAATGCACTTTCTTGCTAAGTCATAAATTAGAGACAGTTTCAGCCATGCTAGAGTTGCTCCTGTTTACTCTTGCATATGAAAATGAGTGTCAGTTTTTGGTCTTTCCTGTGAGACTTGTGTCACTGGTAACTCCTGCCCAAGCTATGGTTACAACACAGTAGACATAGTGTACAAAAATAGATAGATAACAATGCTTAGGGACCTATCTGTAATGTCCACAAGTGTGTACCTCACATGTTCAGTGAAAAACTATTAGCACTCATCATTGCATTGTTGTCACAAGTGTAACCACATTTATACTTTTTAATTTTTTGTAATCAACATCCACTTTCATGTGGTGGGCTGGCGCCCCACCCTGGGTGTCACCTGCCCTGCACCCTATGTGCTCTGGGATGGGCTCCAGGCTTCCCCGTGACCCTCACCGGGACTAAACGGTTAAGACAATGAATGAATGAATGAATGAATGAATGAATATCCACTTCCATGTGGGGGGATGCTGTTGAAACTTTATGGCTGAATCAGCAATTTAATTATAAAGCAGCCCTGTTGCTTTGAGGTAACAGCACAGTTTTACAGTCATTTTAATGCATTCATTTGTTTTTACAGTTAAACACTTTTTGGCTTCCTCTGCACACAGACGTTAAAGCAACACAGGAATACAGGCGGCTGCATGTACATCTGTGATTCACACCGGATATGAGCTGTTCCATTTCTAAGTTCAATATTAATGCGCTTCGAGGCAGCTTGTTGTGAAAGCTGCTATATAAAAATAAATTGAATTGAAAAAATTGAATTGGATATTCACTGCAAAGGTATGTATCTTCACCAAGTATTAACTGAGTTGTTGAATGAACTTGATAATGTTGTTTTTAACCCCCCCTCAAACAGAAAACAAACAGCTGGTTTGTGTATGTTAGTATGTGAAGTAATGTGTCAATTAATATAAACCCTGTAGTTTTTGTTGTCTTAGTGCCTGCAGTATGCTTAGTTTTGGTTTTAAATGCTCTAATATGTAAGGATATATGTTAACCTGTACTTTTGCTGCTGTTTTTGTAATCTGTATGAATGCATCATTGTTTGGTTAAATTTTTTATCCAAAACTACTGTGTTGTGTTTCTGGGAATTTATGTTGAACCTTTTCTTTATGAATATGTGTTGAAAAATTTAGCGCATGTGTCCTCTTGGGGTCTGAGTTGTTAGCTTTCTGGCTAAAAGCCAGTTTCCTTGACCATTATAATATTAAGTGCTCATTAGTGCACACAATACCTAAAAAGTATTCATATTATACACTATAGTTAGCAAAATCTTGAATGAAATGTCAAAGAAGTAGGCTGTGTATAATAATGAATTAGATACACAAATAAACAAGGAATTAGATACACACACATTCTGCAATTTTATATCACTAATTAAATTTAAGCACTTATGTGACACTGGCCATGTTAACATCTTGGTAGAAAAGGTTCATTCAGATTTCTAAAGTTTTAGCATTTATCAGGTACTTTTATCCAAAGCAATTAACAACATTTCACCTACATGTTACAGTGATGTACGCCTTCTCTGCTTTTAACCCACACCCTGACATACAGCATCCCAGGGAGTTAGCATGTGGGCATCTTACTGAAGGATGCAGCCAGTGGCTGGGCTGGGATCCAAACCAGGAGCCTTCCACATGCCAGCTGGATGCACTACCTGTTGAGCCACTAGGCTGTTGGTTTGTTTGTTTATTTATTTATTGTAGTACTTTTTCTACAAGCTTGTGGAGTCCAGGAATCCATGTAAATGTTTTCATACCTTTAATTTGTTGCTCAAAGTAATTATGATGATGATATGATTTCTAATGAAACATTAGAAAAAAGATTAATAAACCACTTTCAGTAGTGGTCTCAGATTTTTAAATCCTGCTATACTGTGTATATAAAAGAGTCCTTATACATTGTTAATTATATAATATATATTGCATATCATATAACGTTTTTATTCTCATTTTAGTTAAAAGTCTGCATGATAAGTCGATTAAAAATAAATCTTAATTATTAATTATTAAATGATATGTAAACAACAAACAGTAATCAGTAACCTTATAATAAATATGTGAAAAAGTTCCCAGTTATTATGGAATATATTTCTCTTGAGATCACAATTTAGCACAATTCACCGATTTTTTCTGAAACATGCGGAAACCCAGCCCTTAATTTAGGTAATTTAAAACATAGGATGAAAACGTAACACAAATATATAAATGTAAACCGTAATGCGATTTCTTCGCTTTCTGCTAAAGGAGCCATGTATGTTTAGCAAACTTTGAAATTCTCCTTGTAGGCTTCGTGCTGATATCAAATTATCACTTCAATCTACAAGTTCATGATTAACACATGTAACATCGTTTCTCATGCGGTTTTCGTTTGACATAGTTCTCAATACACTTTTTAAATTCAAAACATTTTTAGTCCAGCTTCCTGTGTGTGTGCCAATATAGGCTGAAATGTGACGAAGTTATATTTGAAATAAACTGACTAGTAGGTTGATTTCGGGTGTCAGGTTCATCTTCAGAAATGTGATTTTTCAAAAAATGTCTTAAGTGTAAATGACAAAGCAAAATTTTCATTTTTATTCATGAACTTCACATCCAGAATCTTCCGACAATACAGTGCTTAGATCTGACACCTGCCTACATTCAGTGTCACTTTATCAGTCTGAGCAGAGGCACAGAAATAACTTCACTGTTATGTGAACGGAAACACTACTCAGGTACTGACATTATTTACGTTACATCCAGTTAGATTACTGTCAGAGGTCAGTCAATTCATTTTGAGGATGTTTGTACCTGTGCTAAACTATGACAACTATGAAAAAACTAAGGTTTTTAAAGAAACCTAACACTAACAATTAGTATGTTAAACACCCTAACCTACATAATATAATTCAAATACAAACTTTAAAAATTAATATAATATAATATAAACCCACCATCGCTAATAACCAATTAATGTAGATAAATACAAGTATAAAGGATCTGGCAAAAACTGTTTATGGACGTCAAGTCTATTCATTTAATCATTCTTTTACCTTTACCTTAAACCGCGTGGCGTTGACACAGAAGTCAAAGCGATAGCGACGAATTTGAAGTAAACATCGCCATCTAGCGGAGAAATATAGCACGAACATGTAATGTACTGTGGCATAGATATCGGTGGGTAGCTACTTACACTGAGACAACACGTACTGGGTGATACTTTTGTACTGGTTAATCTGTTTTCATGAATAGATTTGTAGCTGGTAATTTAATCCATATGTAAAATAATTGACATATGTGGGCTAAGTTAATAAAATAGTAAATGGAATTCTTATTTTAAAAATTGCAAATAAAACGACTCTGCAACTAAAATGTTAGACAGATGGCCCCACATTTGACTCTATTAAATCACGTGTTTGTACGTGATTGACAGGTATGATAAACCGTAACAACGCCAGGTGCCAAACGCAAATGTTATGAGGTCATGATCCCTGGTCCTAAAATCTACAGTCATGTGAAAAAGAAACTGCATGCGCTTTCAGTTCTGTGGTTTTAAATATGAGGACATAGAAAACAAAAATCACCTGGTCCTTACCAGGTCGTGAAATTAGATGAATGCAACCTCATATGCCATGTGTTGTTGGTCATCTTTCATTGTCATTATTTATTTAATAAAAACTAAACCAAAATGACAAGGCAGTATGTGAAAAAACTAAGAACTCAATAGCTTGTAGAACCACCTTTAGTCATGTGCTGTTGGTCATCTGAGGTTGTATTTACCTAAGGCCTAGTAAGGACCAGATGATTTTTTAAATTATATTTTGATACGTTAAACCATAGAACTGACAGAGGGTGTACTTTCTTTTTCACATACCTGTAAATCATCTCACAACTGCTCTATACCCGTTCTTACTTATGGGACCGCAGCTCTGAGCCGCAGTCACAATGTCCTTCCCCTGTTTTCCACTCCTGGAGAGGAATGACGATTAGGAATTCTACTGTGATCTACTTCACTATGAGGCAGTTAGAAATATCCCAATCACCCCGTGTCTGTTTACACATCGCTCCACGCTATAGCTCACCGTGTATCCGACAAGTCTCCCCTCCTTCGCGCTTAGCGGAAAAATATTTTAAACAAATCCTATAAATGTTTACTTTGTAAATACAATATATTCAGCTCTGCACGACGCATTTCGTTTAACACAGAAGACCACAGGAAACCAATCACGCTGGGCTTTCTTTGGAAGCTTTTAGTACGACTTATAAGACCAAGCAAATGCATTTTTATATCCAACATCGCATTGGGTACCGAAACGTAGGCGTCAGACAGGGAGCCCTAAATCATATTCTCGTATGGTCTGCGTGCGCGCACACTGGTGATAATACAACACAGTGAAACACGCTTTACACGTAACATTTGCCTAGTAAATAATTTATTGACAATGTAGTCAACTTTTGCCTAATCACTGTGTGTGTGGGTGGGAACACACACACGCAGGCACGCATACACACTCGCACACACAGAGAAAATCTGCATGCTATTATTTAAATATCTGTATATCCACTTTCATCCGATCTCTCAAAACGTTAAAGAAAAATGAGTTTAAAAACTGCATGTTAACAACTTTTTAAGCACTACAATCTTATCCATACCAAAAGCAGTACTCAGCTTCTACGATTAACCTTACGGCCCTCAAGACATTCCCTTGGGAATCACGTGAATCTATGATTTGTCTTGCAGGTGTAAAGCCCCGTAACAAACTCATTTAACAATATATTTTGAGGACAAATGCTGCAAATACTGCAGTACACAGGAAATAACTGAAGTCTATATCTATTTCCGGATTTTCCACCGATAAGACATACATTTATAAACACAACCACTTTAAAATTTTAATAGGATGTCAAAATGTCTCTGTGTGTTCCTGTGAAAGAATTAAACCTCTGGTGGCTGTGGCACCCCTTCCCAATCATGTGCACAGCATGTATGGCACAGCATGTATGGCACGTCCCTAGGACAGTAGGGGTGGGGTGGGGGGGAGCTGAGTGATTTGCACAATCCTGTCCCATGGTGAGGTTTTCTGGTTTCCTCCCACAGTCCAAAGACATGCAGGTTAGGTTGATTGGAGTTAGCAAATTGCCCATAGTGTGTGTGTGTCTGTGTGTGTGTGTGTGTGTCTGTGTATGTGTGTGTGTGTGTGTGTGTGTGTGTGTGTGTGTGTGTGCGTGCCCTGTGGTGGGTTGGCACCCCGCCCAGGGTGTCCCTTGCCCTGTGCTCTGTGCTTCCTGGGATGGGCTCCAGCCTTCCTGTGACCCTGAATTGGATAAGCAGTATAGAGAATGGATGGTTGGATGTCCCATGTTGATCCACTTCCACCACCCTGCTCCCCTTCTCTCAGGCAGGCAGGCCACCCTGCAGGGATGGCTTGAGCTCTGTGAGCCTGATGCCGTGGCTGTTGGCCGGAGGTGGTCCTGTGCCAGAGCCCCTGGAGCTGTGCTGCATGCTGACCACGTCGCCACTGGTCTGCTCCGCCTCGGCCTTGCGGAAGATGGCCCGCATGGCAGAGCGGAAGTTGTTGGTGACAAAGCAGTAGACGATGGGATCCATGCAGCTGTTGAGGCTGCTGAGGGTGACGGTGGCATGGTACACAATGATGTGGTGTGGCATCTCCGGGTAGAAGTAGACCAGCACCTGGCGCACGTGGAATGGCGTGAAGCACACTGTGAAGATGATCATGACGGTGAGCAGGAGCTGCACGGCACGCATGCGCCGCTCGCGGCTCTGCCGCATTAGACGCGGCCCGGCCAGGGCGCAGGTGATGCGCGCCGTGAACGCCGCGATCACAACCAGCGGCAGGAAGAACTCAAATATGGTCAGCACAACGAGCTTCGAGAGGCAGCAGGCACCGTGCTTGAGGGCCGTGCTGAGGAAGGAGTAGGTGACAACGACGGCAAACAGCCAGATGAAGGCGCTGACGACCTTGGCCACGCCGGGGCTCCTCCACTTGCGTGACGCCTCGACCTGCACGATGGCGAGGTAGCGGTCGACGCAGATGCTGGTGAGGAAGAGGATGCTACAGTACATGTTCACAAAGTAGCTGAAGATGTGCATGTAGGAGCACATGAGGCATTTTCCGCCGCTGTAGTACAGGATGATGCGCGTGGGCAGAGACAAGCCCACCAGCAGGTCCGTGACCACCAGGTTGATGGTGTAGATCACCGATGTGGTCTTGGGCTTGGTGCGCAGGCAGAAGACGTACAAGGCCAGGCTGTTGAGGATCAGGCCAACCACAAAGATGAGCATGTTGATGACCACCAGCGCGATCCACACGCTGTAGAAGTCATTGTAGAGGCCCTCGTCCAGGTGGGCCAGCTTCTTTAGGAAGGGGGGCTCGGAGGACGGGAGCGAGGTGCTGTTAGCAGGCCCAGGAGTGATGTTCTCAGGCAAAACAGCGGAGGATGGCTCCATTGCACTGTGCCCAGATTTATGGCTGCAAAAAATTAAGTGTAAATTTCACAGCAGAAGCTATAAGGAGGAGATGGTAAACTCTGCAAGACCTGTGTGTTGGCTTATCTGTTTAATTAGTCTCTACTTTTCGTAATTTTACATAATTTTACGTACTTTCAGACCAATTCATAGCAGTTTATACTGGCATATTTTCCATCAGCAAACAGTTAATCACACTAATTGTTAATCAGCTGCTCTTGTTCAAATCAGAGCACATTTTTCCCATTTGTGTTGATTTAAACATTTATAGCAGTATGTCTAACCCTTATCCACACTTAGTAATTAATGCCTGAACCATCTACAAAATGGTGCATAGAAGTGTTTTCCTTTCATGTTATATGTCAAAACATTTCTAAATAATTGTCAGCAACCGCAGAATGTTAGGTTAAACTCATTCAAAAGGGCTCTTAGATCCTAAAACAGATGCTAGAAAAATGCTTTTGTGTTTTTAAGAAGTGATGTAATCCAGTCGGTCTTGCCTGGTACCACGATTGCTTATGACAGCCTAATGTTGCGACACTTTCCTTTTACCTAAATTGAAGCTTGGCCGTCCTCTAAACTTGAGTTAAATCAGCTGGCATTCTTACACACTGAACCCAGCATTTCGACCCTTCTTGGCTTGGCCCTGCATTGTGGTCTAATAATACGATTCTTGACCTCACAGCCGCTGTCCCGTGAGAATACTATAGAACGTAAACACTGAGAAAATACGAGCGCTGTTTGTGTCTGAGTGGAGTCTGCAGGAATTCGTGTGAGAACGGTTAAACCCAGTCAAAGTTTGACTTTTTCATTTTTTCCAAAGCCGTCTCTCACTTCAGCACCTTCCTTCATTAAGTTCTCTCACTGCACCCATGTTCTGTATATTTTGGCCATTATTGGCAGTGGTGGATATGAGCCACCAGATTTATAATGTGTATTTACACTTTTAGACTAAACCTGTACTCTCCAGCAGCTAAACATTACGTCAACAGTATGTGTTATTTCACTGTACAATTGCAAAAAAAAAACCCAGATAATATAACAAAACATTAATAATGGTTTGGTTTAGCGTAAGATAAAAAAAAAATTGTAAATTTTTTGTTGTACAGTGAATAGAGGCGGCGTTGATTGAGTGACTGAGGTATAGATGCTGACTGAATGTGAGGTATAGGTCCTGACTGACTGAGCGACGTATAAGTGCTGACTGAGTGAGGTATAAGTGATGACTTAGTGAGTGAGGTATAGGTGCTGAGTGAGTGAGGTATAGGTGCTGACTGAGTGTGTATAGGTGATGACTGAGTGAGTGAGGTATAGGTGATGACTGAGTGTGGTATAGGTGATGACCGAATGGGTAAGATATAGATGATGAGTAATAATTAAACAACTACATGAGCAGAGTCAAAGGGAGATGAAGGAAAGGTAGGTGCAGAGTCCTTGCTGACTGAGTGTGTATAGGTGATGACTGAGTGGGTGAGATATAGGTGATGATTGAGTGTGGTATAGGTGATGACTGAATGGGTAAGGTATAGATGATGAGTAATAATTAAACAACTACGTGAGCAGAGTCAAAGGGAGATGAAGGAAAGGTAGGTGCAGAGTCCTTCAGCTGCACCCGTATGAGCAGCACACCCCATGACCAGGGGAGGGTCCAGGCCGGTTGCTGCGGTGGCCAAATTAGGGTAGAGCTGTGCACAAAAGAGAGGCTGAGGGGAGAGAATGGTGCAGAGAAGACATGAAGCCCTCAGTTTGAGTGGGATGGGGGGTGAGGCAGCTCTGCTCAGAGGGAGAAGGGCCCATTCCTCCCTACCACTAGTACCACCACAACAACCCGCTGGTGCAGTCATTCGACTCACTGTTACAACCTGGGATCCATTGGGAGCCGCTCATCAAAGGGACAGGTTTTCCCCTCTTTTACCCTGTTACCATATCTTTTTTGATCATAGTAATGAGAAGACTGGCAATGAATAAAACTAAAAACTCTGTATCAACAGGAAGCCACATATTAACTTGTTTACAATCATGCAAGAAGAGCTTACATCATCCTTTCAGTCTTACCACACACAATGTGCAACAGGTTTTGGCCAACAGCTTGTCATGGCCATACGTTAAACTATGTGGACTGTTGGGACTTCTCCATGTAACTGTACTGTATACAGAGATGATGTTTTCAAAACACATAAAATGGCGTGACAGACAAGCTTATTAAAAATATTTAGAATTTTTTTTGACATTTTTTTATCCTTGATTGCATTTCTTTTCTTCATAACAGCTGTGTGACAGTGTTTACATGTAGTTGTTAGTCTCTGTATGAAGAGGATCTGAAGGCTCAGCATTCAGCTGTGCTCAAAGTTTGGTTAATAATGTGACAGGAGAAAGTTTTAATGGCTAGTTACATCCTGTCTCAGAAAAAGAGGTGTTTTAAAATAAATTTTTCATTGTTAGTTTTCAATTTCACAAACGTACAGTATTTTCATATTCTTTAAAACATACTGGACATAATTATATTTTTTACAACAATTGAGTACTTGTCAAAATATTCAGTATTAAGCAGCCAAATTAACTGTCTGAATGCATATTTACATACAAATTTCAAACCATACTTTATCTCATTTTTTAAATCTCCAGTACTTTCTATGTGCCATGTGTTCTGAATTTTGTACATAGTCTGCATTTCCTCACAATTAAAAAAATTTTTCACATCGGTGTGGTGTGTGTTGAAAAGAAAACTCTAACAGTTAATTAAATTATCCTTAGACCGAAACTGAAAAGCTCAATCGCACAAACGGAGGGCTTGTTATCTGTGTTAAGGTGACAGCATGGCTCTGGGGTGTCACATGGTTGGACACAAGTGGGCTCATTAGTGGCCTTTGATGTCAGCAAATGATGTTCCTTTAAGAGCAAGTGTCATTCCTTTTACAACTAATGATGCTCCTTTTAGAACAATGTGTCTGCAAGTTGCTGTTCTTGCTGGTAATGATAGATTTTTGCAGGAAAAACCAATGGACGAGTCTACGGATTTAACCGGTATTTAGATGACAGTATGTGGGCTCAGGGTGTGTTTGTGTAAGAGTTTGTGGTCTTGTTAATTTAGCATGCCCCCACCCCTATGTGTAGCACCATTTGACCCGACGTCTTGAATGCATTTCTCTTTTTCATAAAGCGGCTGCAAGACAGTGTTTACGCATAGCTGCTAGATTCCGTTTGTATGATGCTGACTTTTAGAAGACAAGTCTGGAAGAAGAAGGCGAAACCTGAAGAAGCAGAACACCGCATACACAGGGGAAGACAGCGCACTACTGGATTTACTATTCATCTACAGTCCATGGGCTGGAAGCTGCAGAATGTGTGCATTTGTTCTGTCTGTGCCTGTGTGGGATGTACATGACTGATCTTCAGTACGTATGTCCTCACTGGATCATGGTCTGACCCAGCTTCAGCAGACATAAATATACTAAACTCATGGAAGCAAGCCAAAGCCATGTTACCAGTCTCAGAAGGGCTGGAAGCCAGACGTTATGGTACTGATGTTGAAACATTTATACCTCCTATCTTGCACAGTGTTAAAAAGTAGCATGAAAAATATACGGGGCAATCAAATACATTAATATGTGCCATCATACCACTAATGTCCTTCTGGCTTTAATGTGTCTGAGGAGCCAGTCGAGGCCACATTTTGTTAGGACTACTGTAACATGTACAGGGGTTAAAGAAGAAAAGAATCTCTTCTTACCTTTCTGAGGTTCCTCACTGTCCTTTGTGGACCGTCATGAGAGCCTAGCAGTTAGAGTCCTGTTCCGAATGTGGACCAGCCCTATCTTCTCTCCTGTGTCCTGTGTGACAACACCAGCTGGGAAGCACTATTGCTAGCTCTTCTGTTGTCTGTCTGCACCATTACCAACAGCTCCTGGACTCAAAGGAGAGAGTCCCTCTGTGGGAGTCATCCCAGCTACATTGCATATGTCGCAGATTCACCTTCTCTCTTAGTGTCCAGTATCTGTCCCTCAGTGACTATCCTAAAGTATCTGTCCCACAGTAACTGTCCCACAGTATCTGTCCAAAAGAACCTGTCTCACAGTATCTGTCCCATAATGACTGTCGCCCGGTACCTGTCCCACAGTGACTGTTCCATGGTATCTGTCCCACAGTAACTGTCCCACAGTATCTGTCCTACAGTGAGTGTCCCACGGTATCTGTCCTACAGTGACTGTTCCATGGTATCTGTCCCACAGTAACTGTCCCACGGTATCTGTCCTACAGTGAGTGTCCCACGGTATCTGTCCTACAGTGACTGTAAGAATCTGTGCCTCACAGTTTGTCTTTGGGTCTCTTGCTCGCTCAGTCTCTCTCTTTCTCTCTCTCTTTCTCTGAGGTCCTCATTATCTGTCCTTACCTCTCTGACTCCTGGTTCCTCTCTGAACTTCACTTTCTCTGGGAGCCTGTCTTTATCTCTCCCCACCCCCTATCCCTCTTAGTACCTGTCTGTCTGTCTGTCTCTCTCACTCTCTGTGCTTGTCAGCCTAAGTTCTTCCCGTTGTCTTCTGGTGGCCCTTTGACCCCCCCGACTCTTTCGCTCTCTGGCCACTGGGAGACTCCAGCTGGGAGTCGTGGGGAGGAACCACATCTTCCCATGTTTACATTAGCGGGTACATCATGGGCAGAAACCCGGCACTGAACAATTAAGAGGGATATTACCACAAGTGCACATGAACTGTATGCAACATACAGGACTATTTCAAATATTTATAAATAACATTATAGTATATTTCCTCTGACTTTCAATTTCACATGTTAACTATTACCTTACATTACTGAATGCGCTTTTCATTCTGTACCGTTAAAACTATAGCTATTTTCTGCACACCCGTTAAGTTGTGTACTCATTAATATATTAGGAAATGTGGTTGTAAAAGGCCATTATGTGATTTTTTTTTTTATCATTTGGCACAAGACTGAAACACCAACGTAATACAGCCATCTAACTCTTTGGAGCTAAAGAGCAGTACTGTATATTCAATATCTCTGCACTTCCATCACCAGAACACGTCGCCCCGAGAGCGGAAGATTACCGCTGCGCACATAAAATAGCAGGGGTGATGAAGTGTGAAGCCCACTAAAGAAGCGCTGCTCCCCAGGAGTGTAAACACATTCGCCATTTCCTCCGAGCTCGTTTGTCACCTCTCGGCAGGGCCGGTGACACTGCGGGGAGCGCGCGACGGGGAGGCGCGCGAGTGGCGAGTGTCACGAGAAAACGCTCTAAGGAGTGTTAAAAAACAGTACCGTAAAATAAAATGTCGCAGATGAGCGATTGCGGCTATCGTACGTGTGCAGAGCAAGGAGAGTTACAAGAGGCGAAACAAGACTATATGGACGTAGCCTTTCTTTGTCATAGACTTCAGTACTTTTTTATTTCATTGAATTTTAATAATGGTTTTACAGCAAAATGCATACGCCCCTTTAAACACAAGTGGCAATACTACACTTAGAACCAGTTCACATTCTGTAAACAGCGCCGTTTATTTATAAAAAAAAAATAATTATTATTAATTAATTCTCCTAAGCAACATTCCTTGCTTGGCTGGAGCAATCTTTAACCGCAACCGTCGAATGTCTGCGTCATTATTTAAGGCATTTTTATTTATGTCCACGCTGGCACAAATCCTGGAAACATTCCTCTGGGGAAACATACGATTTTTTTCCTCCCCAGTTCCACTGAGAACGAAATAATGCCTACAGGCTGAAAATAACTGGATGGAGGGAAAGTTGGTTTTCAGTCAGGCATCCAACAAACAAGTTCTGCATAACGCTTCAGCACAGTGTTACAGTTTAATGCCCCAAACAGTTGTATGAATTTGGCCAACAGCAGTAAAACCCATAAAGCGATCCTCCAAAGCATGTTAAGCTGTCTGCAGACAATTTATGTGGAACCAGTACAAATGTACTGTAGTTTTCTTTTACAGACAGCTTATCTGTCCGTACTAAACATCACGCGTTGAGGGGACCTAGAGGCAGGTCTCTACACAGAGATCCTAACACCTGCTCATTGGAACAAGTGGAAATTGGACAGGTGCCCCAAAAGCAATGGAGACCCCTGATCGTCTTTCCCATGGGCACAGGAGTCCCCCCCTCCCAGTGTGTCACCCCACATCCCCCTCAGCATTCCAGTATAGGAATGGAGGAGAAAAAAGTTTTGTGCTTCAAGTGGAGATTGTGAGGTTTTGAACCACTAGCAGCCAGTTTAGATACAGTAAGTGTTTAGACATTACCTATGTCTGCAGAAGCATTTTTCCAGTACAGGTTGATTTAGGAGTTATTAGCCTGTTCTTTAGTCTGTGTGTGCCCATGTGTAATTAATACACTGCATTATAATTAAATGGGCAGTTATGACACTGAACTATAAATGTAATACATGAAAATTGCAATTGCATAAGAGCTGTAATTAACTGTTGATATCATTAGGTGTTTCACTGATGTTGTGTAATAAGTGCTGTATAAAAAAAAATGCATAACTGTGAAAAGTGAAGAATTAAGAGTCTCGGTCTGGCACATCAGTTATATAGTAGTAACAACAGGGCAATTAAAAAACCACTCTATTTAAAACAAAAGTGATGGTACAACAAGACAGCTGAAATGTGTGTAAATTCATTATTTTTATAAATGAGTATAGTTGTGCTGTGCTGTGAGGTTTGACTGTGTGTAGCTGTACTGTACTGAGAGGTGTGACTGTGTGTAGCTGTACTGTACAGTGAGATGTGACGGAGTGTACTGGTACTGTACCGAGAGGTGTGACTGTGTGTAGCTGTACTGTACTGAGAGGTGTGACTGTGTGTAGCTGTACTGTACCGAGAGGTGTGACTGAGTGTAGCTGAACTGTACCGAGAGGTGTGACTGTGTGTAACTGTATTGTACCGAGAGGTGTGACTGAGTGTAGCTGTACTGTACCGAGAGGTGTGACTGTGTGTAGCTGTACTGTACCGAGAGGTGTGACTGAGTGTAGCTGTACTGTACCGAGAGGTGTGACTCTGTGTAGCTGTACTGTACCGAGAGGTGTGAATGAGTGTAGCTGTGATGTATTGTAAGGTGTGACTGACTGCATCTGTACTATATTCTGAGGTGTGACTTTGCGGTGGTACAGTACTTTCCCATTTAGGCTTGCAGGCTCCAAACAAACCTAAACACATGTCACCATGACATAGCCCAGGGTGCCCATGTTTCATCTCAGTGTCCCACCAACGCCTGTGGCTAAGCAGTGCAGTGCGTCACATGTGTGCAGGGCCATCACCACACCCCTCAGCATGTGGCCTGGTCCCACTCCTCCATCTGCTCAGAACAGGGACCATCACAACCTCTCAAGGACCTGTTGGCAAATGCAAGAGATCCACAGAGTTCCTGTTCCGTGCTTCTAAATATGGCTCCTTGGAGTCCTGCTGGATGACTACAAGTAAGACATTAGAAGTATTTTAGGGATCTCTGGATTTGAACTTCTCTCACAGACACTGTCTCCTGTTATAATTCAGCGAGCTAATTGAGAACTGACACACATAAAAGGAACAGGTTTTAAAAGCTTTCATACCACAATAAAGATGCTCATTATTGCTGGGAATCTGAGGCATTTAGGTGCAAGGTTTTTCACTTTGCCCTGCAAGCATATATCAAGGATGTGCATGGGGGGGGGGGGGGTGAAATAACCACTGCTATCCACATGACACGCAGTGTTGGACTGCTTTATGTGCAATCAGCTGAGGTAAGCAAATGCATGCTTGTGGAGTAACGCATCCACAAAGGGATGAGAAGGCTCCAAATTACAGTCACATGACCAAAAGTGATTGACAGGCATGAGATCACAAAGTGATCTTGTAATTTATCAATGAACACTCCCAAACCATTACTGTAACCTGACTGCCACTGTGCCTTCCGGTGGTCACGGAGGTCCCGTGGTTCTGTCTGCCAACCTCAACACGATGCAGAACCCACACACAGCTGTAAGGAAACACCAGCAAGGGTCGGTTCGAGTAATTACTCACCCCAATGATTTATTATGTTTACAAGGAGAAAATATACAATTAATCAGTCTCTTGGAAGTTACTGGGGATGGAGAAATAACCGTGTACGTGATGCGTAAACAATCCCTTGTTCAGTAAAGATGAAGATAAATACTTCTCCAAAAATAGAAATTGCTAACGTATACCATCAATCAACACTTACAGTTAACGGCATCCTCTGGCTGATGTCAGTGGCACGCAGCATTTGTAACCCAAATATCCAGAAAGCACTCTATAAAACTCAGTGCGTAATTAATAACAAAAGGTGACCAATGGGTATCTGTGAAAGTCAGGACAAAAGACAACTTTTCAAAATGGAAAGTGGATTCTCCGTGACATCAAAAGCACAGAAAAACAAAACATTGCAATTTTTGTGAATTTTGGACAACTAGGGTAGATATCTCAGACAATTATGTCTCTTTACACAATAAGTGTCAGTAACAATTCAAGAGATGAAGGAACTGCGATACAAATTATTTAAATGTAGACACCTGCACCAGCTTAATACTAGACACTGATTCTGTTTAAACAAACAAGCCAGATAAGATCTGCTTCTTCATTGGTGCCCAGCCAGTCTGTTTGGCTGTTTTAATAATAAGTGATTCCAGTGGTGTCTTGTGTAATTACACAGATACACTGTTGTACAGCAAACAGACAGAAATTAGACAACCCCTTGGACTGTATATGGAGAGTTGTGTACCAACTGGAGCATATTGTATAAACACACACACACACACACACACAC
>JABJVR010000039.1:4112937-4128864 GCA_025773905.1 Chitala chitala | reverse complement strand
ACCCCTTGGACTGTATATGGAGAGTTGTGTACCAACTGGAGCATATTGTATAAACACACACACACACACACACACACGCGCACACACACAGAAAAAACAGAATGTGGCTAGTTTTTGGTGTTTTTGGTGTCTTTGCTAAATATGAATTAATTTCAGTGTATTACCAGTGATTTTACTTGAATATTGAAAATACAAGTACAACTATATTTTTATGTGTTATTACAATAGCTTTAGGGCTTTTACAGCTCCAGTAGAAATAACTGTTTAGTTTCATGACTCCATCAGAAGTTTTCGGTCAGAAGAAAATGATGTCGGTGTTTGAACTATCTGAGTAGCCACTTGCTCAGATTTATGCAATTTTAAATCCTCTGGTGTGCATGGAGTCTTCTTACGAACCAACATCTGTTTCAAAGCTGAAAGGCACAATTTACTTACAAGAAAATGAACCCTAAAGAATTATAATTGACAGGAGTATTAATTTAATTCAAGTCACTTAATTTCAGTTCAGTGCAATTCAATTCAATTATGCTCAGCACCTTTCAAAACATTTCACTCACGGCACTTAACAGGAATGTGATGATGTGTGTAAATCGCAATAACGTGTCTAGAATAAAACAGGAAGATAAAGTTATATGACAATAGAGGAGATGAGTCAAAACACTCCAGGAAAACAAAAAGAAACCTATATCTTAAACTAAAAAATGTTATACATCAGTTTTCTTTTGCATTACTTGGCATGCTTTTGTTGTAAGTGTGCTTAACAAGAACATTGTAAATTTGATTTAATTACAGCTGCCTGGTTATGCAGTGGCAGTAGACTGGTGCAAATAGTGCTGGGTCCATAGTGTACGGGATATTTAGTCTAAATGGGCACAAAGGGCACAGAGGAAAAAACAATTCCGCTGGTTGACTTTCACAGAAATTGTACTGGTTCAATAAAACAGGCTAAACACTTGGAGCCTCCCTGTTTGTGAGGGCAGATGGTGGAAAAACACCAATGTGGCTCTTATCCCTGTTTCACAAGCCACTTTGTCTTTATTTAACCTGTTTTACATTGTCACATCTCACACCGTGCCATGTGCAAAGTCATGTGACTTTTCACTAGGTGTAAATTGGAAAAAAAAGGATCCTCAGCTTTTCGCAAAGAAAACCGTTAATGCAAAGCATGTACAACATCCTGTTCACAATCTACAGAACCTGGCAAAAGTGTGAGGCTTTTGTGTAGATCGACCCTTTTCCACTCACCTCCGCTGTCCAGAGTTACGCTAAGCAGGACCCCAATGACAGCGAGTAATAATATGTTAGTTTAAAATATATCAATTATAAAATAAGCACATTCTGTTCTCATTCAGCTTTTAACAGATAAAAATGGCCTGTTCACTTTGTTTCCATGGATAAAGAAAGGAAAAAGTTTCCTCAAATGGCAATTTATTGATGGCACAAAGTCTTCATTCATGTACTGGGGATCAGAAGAATTGAGTGCAGTAGGCAAAATGGTAACAGGTACATTTTCAGCCGTAATACTACTTCCTAGTGTCAGTCCAACGCCAAGGCAGGGTTTGCTGGACAGCAGAGGCACCGCCACGACTGAAGGACTTCCAACCAATGTGTCGCTCCATCTATTGTTGGACACACCCAAAGGGCAAATTGGAAACACCAATTCAATTAAACTAACCTGCATGTCTTTAGACTGTGGGAGGAAACCAGAGAACTCGGAGAAAACCCACCAAGCACAGAGAGAACATGCAAACTCCACGCCCGAGGCAGAAACCAAACCCCAGGCCCGTGAGGCATGGTGCTAACCACCATGTCACCATTCTGCCTGTTTTCAGCCTTAATGCAACAGCTGAAAATGGCACCCAGTGCATGGTTTGTGCTTAAGCCCAAATGGAATTCCTATAAAGCGAAACCGGAAGGGAAACACAGTGAAACAGCCTTGAGCACCCCTACGAGGATTGTCCCTTTAATTCTCGTGCCACGAATGTAACACAGTCAATAGCAAATACAGACGGTACATTCTGAAGAATGATACCTTGTCCAGGAAAAAATACTGAAGAAAAAGATATTGTGTATAAAACCTCAATCAGTCCAAATGTAGTGCAACATATAAAAAGCCCTTCACTAGCTTAAATCAGAACGGCAGGAAGAATAGTAAATATATTCAGCGCTAAAGTAAGCCCCCAAAACATACACTAAATATTTATAAAAATATATAATGCAAAAAACAACTGAACTAATATCCTGCCTCTAAAACACCCTTTTCAAACTATACGAAATAAGTTGTACAGCAGATTTCTGTTATTGAGAATCAGAACATCTCTGTCAAAACTCCTCACAAAAGGAACAGTGCCACAATTTAAAAGTCACCACAATATTTATAAACAATTTGTCAATTACCAGTTATTGTTTTTGTTAACGCCTTTTTATTTTAAGGGAGATCAATTGGTTATAACATCTCAATATACTCTGCCTACATTTCAGTTTTTAAATGCATGGGAGATGGTTTCTGATGTTTCTCATCCCACAGTGGCCTTCTTCTCCGGGTTACTGTCCGGAGATGGAAAGCAGTTCACATGTACGAGACACCTTGTGAAGAAAAAAAAAACCAGAACCTTGTGGCAGTGCGCCTTCTTTTATCGTTAGTCACATTGACGTGTTTTTCTCAGTTGGCCCGTCACTTCCTGTCTTCAGCCCATCACTTTACACCTTTGGTGCAAAGCAACCGGTAGACACGTGTCATACGTCTAACCGCTGCAACCATACAACGAGCCTGTGGTGGCAGCAGAGTGTTAGGAAAAGGCAGAGCAGTAGACTCATAATGCTTTAGTGTCAGGCATCCCTCTTGCTAAGGGACTCTTCTTTGCAGGCTGCCGGCGGACAGTGCTCCGTGCTGGGCGAAGGTGGGCTCCACGTGGGCAACAGGGTCCCTCTCCAGCAGGTTCTCCTCGCTCTGGCCCCTCATGGCGAGGTAGCGCAGTGACACCACCTGCCAGTTCGTCACCTGCTCCACGTGCACTGGCCCGATCGACCGGGAGGGGCGTGGAAATCCACCTGTGTCACAGAGCATAGCAATGTAGGTCTGACTGCACCTTCTTTTGTCATTAGTCAGGTTGATGTGTGTGTTTGTTTTTTAGGACATGTTACTGTATTGGCAAGTTTACACTGGTTAACCATTACATTTAGGGTTGATTTTAAAAGGAGTCCAGCCAAATATTGAGCAACCCCTCAATATTTGGCTGGGCTCCTTTTCCCCATTCTGTGACTCAATCGATGACATTTCTCATGTCGGCCAATCAGTTCCTTGTTCTCTGTTCTCCAAGTTCCCTGCACCCATTTTATTATTATTATTATTATTATTATTATTATTATTATTATTATTATTAAGCTTTATTGTCGTACAAATACAAAGAAATTAGACATGTAACATCTGATAGGTGCAACACATAAAAACACAAGAATCACCCACCATCACAAAAAAAAATAAATTCAAAATCTCATTTAAAGGCTTACTTTTACACATTAGCCTTTTGCTCTTAATTTTATTATTTTAGTCACTGTTGTGTTTTACTCATCGTTTTATTCCTCACAGTCTTTTAATCGTACATCTTCATTATGTTATTTTTACATTATTCTGTTTTTCTCAGCGTGTGAAACATAACGTTCCCACCAAATTCTGTTCTCTGTGCAGGACTTCGGAGCGGCTCGTGCTGGTTTAAATGCGCTACACAAATAAAAGTGACCTGACTGTAAACGACCGCTCTGCAGTGTTTTATCACTTCCTCTGCTCACAACTGTTACACCAACACAAATATATAACCGATGTCTCCTAGCCGAACAAATCTATGCAGCTGTGGACAGTATAAAAACATTTTTCACTGGCAATATAACACTGCCATTACAAAATGGATCTGTTGGAAAGGAGATCTCAACTTGCCTTCTGGGAGGATCTGCGTCCTTCTGTTGCTTCTCACCCAGCTGAGGGAGGTGTGTGCCAGAACATCCACAGACTGTGTTTCTGAGGGCCCCTCTGCATCCTCCTCCTCCATCATTAGCTCCGTGGCCTTGGAGGAGCACACCTTCCCTGCAGACCACAGGGACGACGCACACGCCCATCACACGACACGCACGTCTCTCCGGAGGACGGGCACGCTGCGCATAACCGCCGTCGCTAGACAAACACAAAGGCTCGGGATTCTAAACTGATGCGTACCTCCGTGCCGGCAGAGAACCTTGATGTAGAAGAAGAGGTTAGTGAAGAGGTTGAAAGGAGAAGGGGTCCCAGATTTTCGGTTCATGTCCCTGATGAGCACGGCCCTGCCGAACTTCCACTCCGTGTCGGACTGGGCCTGGATGCGCTGGTACGTGTCGCTCATCATGGCGATCAGCAGGTTGATGAGGACGATCACAGTCACCACCAGGTAGATCCCAAACACCACGTTGGTGATGACTGCAGTGAAAGTGGGGGACCGGCTGAGGGGCGGCATCGAGTCGGGCTCAGTTAGGCCGAAGAGAGCAAAGAACAGCTGTATTGAGATGTCCAGAGGTGTTGGTACCTCAGTGCTGTTGTCTCCAGATGGGTCAAAGGGGAAGCCGGCGGGGTACACTGGCTGATAGATAGCACAGAGGTTCATGGTGAAGGCTGTGTGGAACAGGACCAGGATGACGGCAAAGCGTCCTAAATCCTTCATCAGGTCCCTGATGATGATGGCCCAAGGACCAAAGAGGTGGTGGAAGGTCAGGAACTCCAGGAGCTGCACAAAGCTGAGGGTCATGGCGATGGCCAGGAAAACGTTACGGGCAAAAAGGCAATGGAGGTCTCCAGGCGGCAGGAAGGTGAAGGCCAGCAGGTGGCAGAAGAAAGCCACAGCAGAGAAGATTAGGACTAGAATTCGGATCCAGGCCAGGCCAGCACGTTCTCCGGGGTGTGTTAGCTCAGACATTAGCATCCCCGACAGCCACAGCAGAAGCAGCCATTCGCTCCAGGCTGGGAACAAGTGGCCCTGCTGGATTGGGTTGACCGGGGGATAGACCACAGTGAGGATAAAGAGGAGAAGGAGGAAGATGTGTGACACCAGATGGCTCATGAACTTCACAATAGGGACTGTGCTGACGTGGTGTCCAATGGGCAGTGAGAGTGCCAGCCAGAGCAACGGGCACGCCAGAAGACCGAGGAAGAAGAGGGCGATTCGCCAGGACGGCCACCTGAGTCCACCGTACCACACCTCCGTCAGGTGTTTCTGCACAGCAGGATGCGCCACAGCTGCCTTCTGCTGGCCCTCAATGAGGCAGTCCAGAACGGTGGCACCTCGGTGGTCCACAGCCCTCAGGATGGCTGCCGTGCCCGGTGCACCCTCGGAGGCAGCGGTCAAGAGCTCGGTGGCCATGGCTTCACAGAAGCGCGCGGCTGTCAGCAGGTCCATGGAGCGTTCCTTCTCACGCAGCGCCGCCAGACCCAGCGCCCGCGACAGCTTCACCGCCGTGTCCAAGGGCGCAGCCGAGTGCAGCACAAACTCCTGCAGGGCCCTGTCGTGGTTCAGCTTCCCACAGACCATCAGATCAAAAATGAACTGAGGACATACAACAGGAAGAAATTATTAACAAAAATAAAACAGGAAGTAGTCTCCAACAAATCCATACAACAGGAAGTTAAAAAAAAATCCATACAACAGGAAGTGGTCACTAAGAAATCCAGACAAGGTATATCAAAATGGTAAAATTATTTCGCAAATGAAGAGGACTTTTATGCTGTGGGTTGACTGCACGACTGAAGGTATAATTCTGAAATCATCATGTAGTAAATGTTGCATAAATGATACCACAATTAATAAGCAAATGTAGGTTTATAATATGGTAGTATTCTTTTTTTTTTTACAAAACTAAGGTCAGTGAGCCACATCATAACAGACATCCTTGAAGAACAAAACTGAATTTGCGTGCATGCAGATACACATGCGCGCACACACACACACACACACACACACACACACGTGTAGACTGGCATGAACAAAGATTCATGTGAAAACACACATATAGAAAGACATGCATTTTTGCTCTCACAAAAGTATATACAAATTTCTGGAGATTTCTGGAGGCTTACCCGCTCACCGGTGGAAGGTGGGGTAGGACAAATCAGGACGGTAAAGGCATGCATTACGCTAAGAGTGAAACCCCCACACCTGTACCTTCCTATCCTCCAGCAGCCGGAGCGTACGGCTCCCCCTGCGCAGGAGGAAGCTCACGGTGCTCTGGTGGTTCTCCTCGGCTGCGAACTGAACGGGCATCCTGCCATCCTTGCACTCCAGGTGTGCCGAAGCCCCGCTCTCCACCAGGTATCGCACCATCTCCAACCTCCCCGCCTTGGCCGCATAGTGCAGGGGGGTCCAGCCGTCCTGCAAACCGGCAAGGATCCAGAGTCGGGCCGGGTGACACAGCGGTTCCAACAGAGCATGACAAAATACCCACAAAGTTCGGTTTTTAATATTTTGGCTGAAATCATGATTAAGTAAACCGGGCATTCGTGCGCTTGAGCTCCCAGGAAAAGCAGCTCGACCCCTAAACAGACTGCGTGTGGTGAAGTGAGCCAGGTGTCTGTCCCTGTGACACTGAACACTTTCACAGTTTATGCCGTAGGGCCGTATTAAAATCAACACAGCTGCCTTGCCCATGTTAGGCTGCGCTGGACCGGGCCTGCAAACAGGAAGAAACACATCCAGCCACACCGGTGCCTTGGTGTCATCTGCCTCTCTCACCTTGTCTGCGTGATTGATCTCGGCCCCCTGGCCCAGAAGCACCCTCGCCATGGCGACGTGCCCGTTGGCTGCGGCCAGGTGCAGGCATGTGCGCCCCCGCCGGTCCTTCATGTGGAGGTGAGAGCTCGACTTGCTGAGCAGGAGGCCTGCTACAGCCGTGTGGCCGTTCTGGGCCGCGAGGTGGAGGGGAGTGGAGCCCTGAAGGGAGGCAGGAGGCTGTATGTCAAACAGTGGCCGTCCCGCATGTAATACCACTCAAGGCCACTAGGAGGCGAGAGTTACGCCTGGCAATGACAATGAGAAGGAACCGTTTTACAGGAAACAGGAAGGTGATAAACGAGTGAAAACTCGACTCATGGTGGGCAAAGGCTTCACATGCCCAGTAGCTTAGTTTTGTTTATACATCGTAAACAACAGCTCACAGCACTCGTGCATAAACTTAGGACGTGACATTTATACATCCGTAAACGCAGACAATGACAAAACATCACCGCCAATCATACGGCAAACTGCTTAGCCTCAGCGCTGTCACAGCGTAAAGGTCTATAATGGCTTGTAAAAATACCCAGCTCTCAGTTTCTTTATAACGGGAGGACAAGTCAGGATAGGTACAAAGGACAAGGGGGCCGGGACCTGCCTGCATGTCTGTCTCCGTGTCGGCTTGAACCCCGGGGGAGTTCAACAGCAGCCTCACTAGGCTCTCGTGGCCCGACAAGGCAGCCAGGTGCAGTGGAGTGTAGCCTGACTGGAGCGTGAACGCAGTACACACACACACACACACACACACACACACACACACACACACACACACACACACACACACACACTGATCAGCCTTGCTTCAATCTGCAGTGCACCAAACATGTTATAAAATGTGAAGGATGATGTCACCAGTGAGTGTGCCACAAGGTACTTGTGAAAAGCAAGACTGCTGGTACCTCCCAGGAGAGGCGGTGAACTGCCATGCCTTCCCTGTTGCTGCCAGCAGGGGGCTCACTGCGCACAGTGGCTGGCACCTTGGTGAGGATCTCCCGCACAAAGTCCATCTGCCCGTAACATGCGGCTACATGCAGGGCAGACAATCCCGTCTGTGACGAAACATACAAGCGTGCACACAAACACAAACATGTTATGAACACAAGTGTCCAAACGTGCCACTGCCAGTCTGCTCTGAAAGTCCTGTTGTGGCAAAAGGCTGGGCAACATCAAAGCAAATAGCTACCTTAGTGCTGCTGATGCTGAAGGAGACCTTTCCCTTCAGCTCTTCCAGCACGTGCGTATGTCCGTTCCTGGCTGCTAAGTGGATGGCGGTCAACCCTTCCTATGGAGAAATAGATTCCATCACATAACTGCCAGTGCTGCTCATGCACGGTGGCACGTAGCCACCAGCCCTCGATCGTCTGCAGCCAACCTCATTCTCCTCCGTGGCGGGCGCTCCTGCCTCCAGTAAGAGCTTCACTACCTCTGCATGGCCCCCGGCAGCTGCAAAGTGAAGGGGGCTGGAGCTCTTCATCTAAAGAGGGGGAACAAGATAGGAGCAGGAGGTGAAACACAGGATAGTGGCACAGAAGGAGAAAACATGGCAGGAGGAGCACCAGACAGAGGGCATGAGGGGCACCAGGCAGAGGGCATGACGAGCACCAGGCAGAGGGCATGACAAGCACCAGGCAGAGGGCATGAGGGGCACCAGGCAGAGGGCATGACGAGCACCAGGCAGAGGGCAAGGAAAACATTTTTAAAACATGTACAGTATAAACCCACAGAGGCAGCCCATACACCACAGTCTGGATCATTGCACAGATGAAATATCAGAAAGATTTATGACGCATGGCTGGTAAATGCCAGACAGAGTGGGGGGGAAATTTATATGTCTAATCTGAAACGTATCAGAAAATCTGTGTCCCATTTGAGGAGAAGTTGAATGTGTCCTGTTTGAGAGGGACATGAATACCTGTGTGCCTCTTTCAAACAGGAGATGAACTCGTGTGTCCTGTATGGAGACAAAGGTACATTTCTGCACTCTGTATTTTATAGGCACAGTGGACTATTTTCCTTCATATAAATGGTTCAGTATATTGATGATTAAAAGAAAAACCATAACGCTGCCACTGCATTAATCAGCCCACGGCAACAGGAAAAGGCAGGGCTATCAGTCACAGTGACTTCTAAAATTTAATGAATAACACGCTGTTATGGTGAGACCAGCCCTCAGTCTTGTGGGCTTTGGATCCTGTTCTCACATGTATGTTTTCCTCATCAGGGTTTAGTGGGGGCACCAAACCAGTCCCATTCCGTTTAATGACGTGCTACTCCATAAAACCCCTCTATTTATTAAAACTGCAACACCAGCCTAGCAACATTAATCAACAGACTCACAATTTCATGTTATTGACTGTGCAAACGCTTTCCCTCAGCGACATTCCGGATTATAACCCTTTAATGGGATATTTATGTGACGAGTTAAAAACAATGTTGGTCTAATATCTTGTGTCTGATCACAGCTTATTAATGTGAGCGGTGGGCTGCGTTAGCCATCTCAGGGAAGTTTTTATGTAATTTTCCAACAGAAATCAGAAGTATTTATATGGTTTTATAATAAAGTTGTACAGTTTGGGTCCTCTTGACTGGATAAAATGGTTTTGCCGGAGGAGCCTAATTAACTCTTATACTGGGACGAATCCCATATAACCCCTTTCTGTTAGCCCCCCCACCCACCCGTCCCATGCCCTGCTCTGACCTTGCTGGGCTGTGATGTCATGCCCCCCTGGTTAAACTTGAGCAGCTCCCTGATGACGGCCACGCTGCCCTTAGATGCGGCGATGTGGGCACAGGTGGCGCCCTGTGCGTTAGCGAGCGTCGCCAGCTCCGGCTGCTGCTTCAGGAAGAGCTTCACTACCTCTGAGTGGTCGTTCTCCGCCGCCAAGTGCAGGGGTGTCTGCCCATGCTGGAAAGGGTCACATTCAGGGTTCAGCACACAGGAGTTCTTGCATGTGCATGTGCATGCGTGTATGCATAGGTGTGTGTGTGTGTGTGTGTGTGTGTGTGTGTGTGTGTACGAGCGTACACATGGGTGTCGGGGCTAGTGCCAGCTCACCATGTCACAGGCCTTGACATCAGCCTTCATGTTAAGTAGACAGCTGCAAACCTCCAGCTGTCCGCTGGCAGCAGCCAGATGCAGGGGTGTCTGTTTGCTCTGTATGGGGGGGGGGGGGGCATGGCCCGATAGAGAGAGGAGACAGAGAGAGACGGACACAGAAGGGAGGGGGGATGGAGAGAAATAGGGTGTAATCTAATCTTCCACACATGTAATCAGATCACAAGGTTACAGTTATCCCCAAATGAAACACTCAGCAGGTCCTTATTCTGTTGACATTTTATCAGATTTACAGCTGATGTATCAGCCTGTATGTGGGTTGCTCCAGGTGTACATTCTACACACCTAATCAGCTGCACAGCTCCTCAGTGCAAGTCTGAAAGTGCTAAACTGTTTCTTTGTCGTACCTCCCCTCATTCAACGAAAGCATTTTTGCCAGACCCAACGGCTTGAGTTCTCACCAGAGAGAGTGCGTCGATGCTGGCCTGGTGGGTCTCCACAAGCAGCCTCACGAGCCGGGTGGAGCCGTGCTGAGCCCCCAGGTGGAGCGGAGTCATGCCTTGCTTGGTCTTAGTGTTAACAAATGCATTGTGGGAGAGCAGAATGTCAGCGATCCCCTCGTGGCCGTGCTCCGCCGCCAGGTGAAGGGCCGCCTTACCTTGCTGGACACAGAACACAACAACAGCTATCACAGCCCTGACCGCTGTTGCTTTGACAACGCCGGCAACATCGCTTGTGACAGACTTTAGCATACTTCTAACACCGATGTTACACGGAGGATACCAGAGTGTAGTATCTATGCACACATCACACAGAAAGTTTTAGTTTCACTCTTGCTGCAAATCGTGCGAAAGGGATTAGTGCAAGTCACAGAGAAAGTTCAAGCATTTGGGAGGAGGCGGTGCCTGTTGCTATGGAGACATGCTACCTCATCAAACACGTCCACTCGGGCCTGGTTGTGCAGCAGGATCCCGACGACCTCGGTGTGACCCTGCTCAGCAGCCACAAGCAGGGGGGTCCAGCCATTCTGACAGGGGGACAAACAGTTCTGAACATGGCCTAGCCTGTCCCAGGCTGCTCATTTCCTATATTCCAGATGGTGGGGGTGATGTGGGGGGTGTAGGTACCTTAGCGTGCTTGTTAACTACCAGCTGCTGCTGGCTGGTCTTCATGTTACTGAGTATCTCCTGCAGAATGTCTGTGTTTCCTGTTCGGGCGCAGTAATGCAAAGGGGTCTCCCCGGCCTGCAGGTGATGTCAGGAAAGGTAACCAGGTATAGGGTGCATGCATGCACGCACGTACACACACACACACACACACACACACACACACACACACACACATGGACATTTTCGAAAAGATTCATTATACATGTGAGCGAGTGTCTGTACCCTTTTGGTGGCTGCGCAGACATTAGCATTGTATTCCATCAGAGTTCTGACAATGACAACATCCTCTCCATCGCAGTGGGACGTTTCCTTCTTCAGCTCTGCGGCCAGGTGCAGAGCCGTTTCTCCCTCCTCCAGTCAGACAACAAGAGAAAACAGCGATGTTTTCTTCTGAACAACCCCACTCTGTACTGGCTAGACTGTGGAGAAAAGCTTCTCAAAGGATAACCTTGGGTAAAAGCATTCATGAATTTTCTGTAATGCTAAAACTGAGACAGAATTATATGTGGCTTTAAAAATGTAAGCCATAAACACAATGTGTCACTTTTAGCGACAGGTTTCTCAACTCATGTTGCATGTGGAGATCCGCGCCTTACAGGATCCAAAGTTGTCATTCAGAGCCACACTGTAGGGCTCAACAAACTTTTAAACATAAGGGCCATCTTACCTTGAGGGCCACACACCTGGCCCCATCACAGCACTATTAATGAGATTTGTGTCAATTTCATGCCCCCTCTACAAAAGGTTTTGCGAGCCGCCAATTGAATAACCTTGCTTTACAATGTCCTGCTATTCCAAAAATTGACCACATGGGGGCACCAAACCCCTGCACAAAGTCGCTTAGTCCGATTGTGGCGCGCGAAAGCTAAGAAAACAAATTGCCCTACAGCAGAGGTTCCCAACCTTTTTTGAGTTTTGACCCCATTTTGATGTCTGATTTTTTTTTTTATTTAGTTGTCAAAAAAACTATGCGGTTTTTGAAAATTTTCATTTTATTTTAGATACATTTTCATAATGACCTATGACTTATTGACTATTAATGCTTGTATTGTTTTACATCTATATTTACAATGTAATTTTTTAAATCAGTTTTTACTTTACCCATGACCCCTTCTGTATATTAGATGACCCTATGTGGGGTCACGACCCCAAGGTTGGGAACCGATGCCCTATGGAAAGTTTAGCATTGGATTTAGCTGCCCTGTGAACAGTGTGCTACTCACTCTGGATTATTGCTTACCACCTACTTCATTAGACGTTTCTCTGTAGGGACATACCTGGTTCTCCTGGTTGGTGCACCTCTGAGCCTCACTGTGACCCCGCTTGTTAGCCAGATAGGTGAGGATTTCGCGCACCACATGGACATGAGAGTGACGCACTGAAACGTGCAGAGGATTCTCCCCGGCCTGGAGAGAACGCACCACAAGGGGACCGGCATCAGTGCAGGCCATCTGCGCTAAGCCTTTAGCTGCAGGGCGTGGGCGTAGCCAGTCTGCTACCTTAGAACGCCAGGTGAGGTCTCCACCTTCCTCTATCAGGGCGCGCATCATCTGCAGACTACCGTGGCGTGCGGCAACGTGCATAGCTGTCTCCCCGTTCTGGGTAGAGAGTTCAGGCAGACGTCAGGTGAAGGCACAGCCATTACCCTGTCAAGTCAGCAAAAGGCCACAGAAGGCCCAGCCGAACCAGAAATATTACTGAAAATTTGAAACTTTAACATGATTGAATAGATGGTTTATAGTTTCCATGGATTATCTGATTGAATAACTTTTACAACTGTAAAAATTTAGCCTGGAGTCTACACGGGTAGAAAATCTCGTTCCAACCACCAAGCGTGTCCCTGACCAAGACACTCAGCACTGGCTCTTTGGGCACTGGATGAAAGCAGGATGGGTAAACTGCCAATTTTATTGTAACATGTTCATCAAAAGTGTTGGGTGTGTATTCAGTAAGAACTAAATACTGACCATGTGTAATTTAACAAATGCACTTATAAACGCCACCACAATGTGGAGTCCAAAAATTCAACTGCATGAAATTCAGAATCTCATAACATATTTTTAGATATTCATATTTTATGCCCTTCAAAAAGATTTAGCACTTTTTGTTAATACTATTTATGAGAAATAAATACCCAAAATCATAAAATAGTAAAAAAGACTCAAAGTAACCACACTGCACATGCAGAAAATGAAAACTTTAACTAAGAGAACTGCAACTGGCAAAAGACATAGCAGAGCTTATCCCCCAGTCACCTTGTATCTGAATTAGTTTTACCGCGAGGCGCACCCTCACAGGGTTTGCCTGTATTTGAAACAGTACGTAAGCGGGCTCTGACACGGCTCTGTGGAACGGTGTTAAGGCAGCCCGACCTCCTGCTCGGCGTTGACGTCCGCCCCACTCTTCAGCAGCATTTCTGCCACTCTCTCCCCCTCCCTCACCCTGGCAGCGATGTGCAGGGGCGTCTCCTTGGCCTTCAGCGAGGGGCAAAGGGGGGGGGGGGGTGTAAGTCATGTTTCACAAAGAACTCGAGTCTGTGTCATACAGCAGCAGCTCATTTGCACAGAACCTCGCTTGTGCGAAACATCTGTCTGCGTTTGTCAGGTAAGTGAAACAAATCGCACCCCTTCGCTCGCCCACCCCATTGAAGCTGTTGTTTTACCTCGCCACCTTTGAGCTCAACCCGTGCCCCGAAGCCCAGCAGCATCTGCACCACGAGCGGCTTGCAGCTCTCCACGGCAACGTGGAGTGCCGTGAAACCGTCCTTCGTGGTGGTGTCCACGTGCGCCCCCTTCAGGAGCAGGGCCTTCACCACAGCCACGTGGCCTCGTCTCGCAGCTGCGTGGAGGCAGACCGCGCCCAACTGTATGGGAGAGACGTCACTCAGGAAAACGTGGCCCCGCTTCTCTGTTCCTCGGGTTTTACTCTCTCACTCTCAAGGTTACTTCCGTTGACATTTTAACAGCTCTAGACCTGATTCCGACATGTTTGCAAAAAGTCTTTGGCAGGTTTAAAGAAGCAATCATAAAAGTACGAGTACTTTACCACCATGGAAGTGTTTAACGGGCACAAACGGAGAAACGAGTTTGTCATCAAAAAATTAGAACAGGAAACGTTGCAGTATGGATGCACAGACAGGACGGGAGTGAGCCCCTACCTTATTGGGCATGTGCAGAGGCACGCCTTTCTTCAGGAAGGCCAGTGCTGTTTCTGGGTGGCCACACTGGGAGGCGATGTGGAGCAGGGTGCTGCCATCCTGTGGAGGGAGGGAGGGAGAAAGGGGAAGGGGGGGTGGAAGGGAGACAAAGTAGGAGAAGATAGAGAAAAAGGGAGGGGGAGAGACAGAGAACAAGAAAGACAGAGAGAGAGAGAAGCAGGCTGTATGTCAGTTAGTCTGTCAGTCATTCTGGCTGCATGTGGACAGACTGGAGAGGATTACTAAAGCCCTGCCATGTCCTAGGCTGGAGTTCAGAGGATTAATGAGGTTCTGCACCTTGGTGCGAGCCAGCACGCTGGACTTGAACTTCTCCGTCAATACCTCCACGATGTTGGTGTGGCCACGTTCTGCGGCAATGTGCAGAGCTGATCGGTCCATCTGGGAGAGAAATAACAGCGATAAGGTGGAGGATGGGGTGCGGTGACCCCTCCACGTTCAGCTGTTGGGCCCCACCCACCTTGTCTACGATGTTGGCGTTGGCCTTGCATTGGAAGAAGAACTTCAGCAAGAGCTCGTCTCCCTCCCAGGCAGCTATGTGCAGAGGTGTTTGTCCCTCATCCTGAAGTGGGGGAGACATGTTCACAGATCATGACCCCACCCCCGGGAAGCGCCTCACCCGACGATGCTGCCACGATACTAGCCGAGTGTGAGCAAGGATGACGTGGCCACTCACATTCTGCACGTCGATGTCAGCCCCGTATTCCACGAGCATCTTCGTCATCTCCACGTCCCTTCTCCTGCAGCATATGTGCAGCGCCGTGTCTCCACCGCCCTGGGGTGAAGGCCACAAGTGTGACGAAGTCCTCAAGTGTGAAGCTCACATGAGACGCACATCAGAGCTTCACAACAAGAACGTGCACACGATCTGGTCTGGCAGTAACACAACAACCCAGTCCAGCCCCTCTGTTGCATGAGCTATGATAGTACATTAGATCTCTTTAAATAGTACATAAATAGTATGCAGAATAATTTTTTATTATGGAATTAATAATAACTGGACACATTTCATTCAAAATTTTATAAGTCTAAGTAATGCATTTTATTAAGGCATTAAAACCCATTTCATCTTGGCAGTAAAAAGCAAGCAGTGATATAACAAGTACCAGGCTTCAAACATGTGGACGCAAATGAGAGATTCAGGGGCCTGTGGTTACTGAGTGTGGAAGTGATTAGCCACCATATCACCCTACAGAGTCCTGTAAGCTCTGCTAAGGCTTAGAATTACCAGGCTCAGAACACCGAACCCCTGTGCAAAAGTGACACAGCTTGTTCCATTCAGCTTAATGGTGGGAAATGATTACAGTATAAAATCTGACCCTGACTGCATGAACCCAACAGCATTTACAGTCCCAGACTTTTACTAATGTGAAAAGAGGAGGGGGATGGCTGTAATGTCTGGTTATGCTGTACCTTCTTCTGGACTCTGAGGTGGGGGGGTCACATGACTCCTGTAGGTGCTGCTTACCTTCCTCTGGACTCTGAGCTGAGGCTCCACCAGAGCTCCAAGCAGCTCCTTCACCGTGCCAGCATTTCCAGCTTCAATCGCCAGAAACAGGGGAATGCAGCCATCCTGAAGAGGAGGCACGGTGTAGAGAGTGGACAGCCTGTTCTCTTACACACTCGGTGTAGAGAGTGGACAGCCTGTTCTCTTACACACTCGGTGTAGAGAGTGGACAGCCTGTTCTCTTACACACTCGG
>JABJVR010000039.1:4066649-4086642 GCA_025773905.1 Chitala chitala | reverse complement strand
ATGGGAAATCCTTTTGCTTTTTGTCAGTAACACTGGTGGTCTACAGCCTGGTCCCCGCAAGAATAGCATTTTGAAGCAGGTAGAAGAGTCCATCGCATTTCACACTTTTAATGCAGTACAAGAAGCTTAGAGTGTTCAGACAAACACCCACTCATGTGTGCTCTCTCTCTCTCTCTATTTCACACACACACACGCACACGCACGCACACACGCACACACACACACACACACACACACACACAGAGGGCAATCATTAAAACTCAGCCCACACAGAGCTGGGGCTCAAATGAAACCTGCAACCCTGGAGGCGGGCGATGACCACAGTACCCACGAAGACGTCACAGTGCCACAACACAGCGAATGTATTAGCAAGCAGCTTCACCTGGACACTCTCACCCTAACTTAACACAGGAGCGTTCTGCATTCCCCTGTAGAGTTAACAAAAGAACATTCAGCACCACCCCCAACAGCAAGACAAAACACTAAAATAATTATAAATGGACAATTACCATAATCTCACAGGTCTTTTTAAAGCACGAATACCTGGGCATTCATTAATATTAACAAATGTCAACATTTATTTTAAGGTATTTTTTTAAACTCAGTGTTGTATACATAACATTAAGAAAGTACATGTCTGGTAAATTCACAACACTGTAGGCCTATATACAGTATTTTTCATAAAAACACAGAAGTGTGCTGTGCATGTTACAGGTATTCTCAGCATTGGTCACCGGTAGCAACCGCTCTCACTGCAGTTCTGTTTCTCTACACCGGCAACCTAGTCAGCCTCACTATTCAGCAACCAGGATGTAGGCAAAGATTAGCTTGTACCGTTCGTTAACATAAGTGGGTTTTCAAACTCCTTAATTACTCGGCTCCATTTTGTGTAATTAACAGAGTGGGCGTGCTGCCTGGCTCCCACCCAACTTGGACAGCGGTTTTAGTTAGGATCCAAGCCTGTCAAGGAGCCATGTGAGTCCAGTACTGTGTTTGTTTTTTTATTAGTAGAAGAAGTCATGTTGAGACAGCATTGTTTAATAGTGTGTGGAACTAAAAGGGGTGGGTTGCTCAAAGCCATTATTCAATTACTTCAGAGGCTATGTAGTTAAGTCAATCGCGAATAGACAGGGACATTCAGTAAATATTTTTACACTGTTGGAGCGGATTCCAAAAATCATTCTCAAGTGTCTGTTTCTTAGTGCTGGAGACTTCTTTCGCAAATGTTGCATCAACCTGAAATGAAAGATGAATGGTGTTCACTGAGAAGTGAGGCCACGTTGTCCTCTGCAGTGCAGAGATTTAAGGCCGGATGGTCCTCAAGGGGTTAAACTGAACGTGACCACGTTGTTACGGGTGAGGGTCCATGCCACGCTCCAAGGTCGTTGCGCTGGCTCTCCCAGCGCCCTGGTTACCAGCAGCGTTGTGATGAGAGCACATCTCTGTGACAGAACATCTCACAAGGAGGACTTGGGGGGGGGGGGTGTGCATTCTGGTGTAATGGCCTGAGCAAAGTGATTGACAGCTCTCACTTCTACGCCCCAGTTTTAACTGAACATTAATTTGTTTGGGTTCCTAACGGTTATACACCGGTGCGAGTTCACAGACACTAGGCTGGCTGTTTTGTCCCATTATCTCCCGTTGCCCTGCCTTCAACTGAACACCGAGCCAGCTGTCAGCAAAAAAGAAACGGCACAGTGACGCAGGTGACAATTTGCGCGTGTTCCTGTCCATCACTCTGCCCCAGCGTACATCCACTGCCCCACTGGCAAAAATACCTCACACGGCTGAGGAAAAATGGCAGCTATGTTAGAGACTACACAACTGACAGTGACCCTATTTTGAACACTCACCTGTAAGCAGAATTTTTTAACATCCCCTGCTGATAAATGACGTTAAATCCAACACACCAAAGTAAAAATTTCTCCCCACGCAGGAATTAAATCATATTGGCCATAATATTTTAAACCAGGAGTTTTTTTTTTATTTTGAATCCTAAAACCCAAATGAAAATCTTAGGACCCATTTGGATCCCAACCCAAACTGAGGCAAACCGTGTTTTAAAGGCATTAATATATTTCTCAGTAACTGTATCCTGTTTTTATATGTCCTGAGTGTCTGAACTCCAATAGCTGTGAATTTGAATTTACATAGCTGTCAGGTTTTTATGTTTAGATAAATAAGCCTTCTCATTTTAAAAAAGCAGTAGATGGGTGATTAAAATCGAGAATGAGGATATGCCATTCTTTTCCAGAAAGAAAGCAACTTCAGTCCCATTATTCTGAAAGCAGAAGAAGAACCGAACACTGGCATTTGTTAGTATATGATGAGACACAACAGTGTCAGTCAGCCCTCCTATATAAAGTCTGCAGATTAACACAACTGGTGCATGAAGCTGACCGCCACTCATGTAATGCTTTACAACATTTTCTGTCTCTTCCCACGGTAACCTCTGCATGTCATTGACTGTTTCGGGCTGTGTATTCCTGTGTGATATTTCCTAATGGCTGGGAATAGGATCCCATCCAAGGATAGTGGCACTGATCACTTGTTCAACATCTGTCTGGATGATATTGCTGTCTGACCCCAGTGCTGACATTCATTAAATGCACAAAGATTTGTAGCCTACACATGGCTAATGACAGAGTATAAAAAAGTGACAGAATGTGAGATTATTTTTGTAATGTTTACTGGTAGCCTTGATGTATGAAAAAACTGGTGACCCTGATTACTTATTTCAGTTAATTCAGTTCCTAATTGCCACATGCTCTGGACATCAGTCATAACTGGTAAAACAGCATCTACCCGCAGACGACAGATTGCCCAATAAATTGAATTGCACTGTGAAACTACAAAGCAATAAGCTGTTTAAATTTTACCGTGATGGTCCTACTAACAAGGACATAAAGTAACATAATTACAAGCACACAACGTAAGGAATTATGCCTCAACAAATCGGTTTACAGTTCTTTTCACTGATTCGACTGTGAGAATGTTTATTTGTTGGTTTCCAAGCAACCCCCGCATGGTGGAGAACCTACAAGCCCCTTTGTCACCGTTCTGGTAGACTTCACACTCATCAGCTAAACCGCAGTTCTCAGTTAGTGGCCAGCGGTTTTATTCCACTGACAGCACTTTGACAGCGTTTCCTCTTTGTCGTGCTTTGTCAAAGCCTCATTCTGTTCCTCGCATCTCTACTGCTTGACTCCAGCCCTGCGATCCCTCTCCCCACGGGCTGGAATGCCTCAATCACTGTTCCTCAGGGCCCTCATAACTAACCCAATCAGCCGTTAAATCCGGCAAATCACGATCGTCAAGTATGCTAATGGGCGTACATGCGAAACATTAATGCACAATAAAATCCGAATGCTAATGGAAATGGTAGCTGTTATTGCAACACTGTAACACCGGTACAACACAACCAAGCCTGTGGTTCCACAGAACCGATCGTGTTAACGTACACAGTCATGCCGTGTAATTACATGTCGTATTCTAAATTGTAAATGCACTCAGGAACAGTTGCCACGCATAAACATTGCTCATTTCTGTACATTTCGTGTTTATTGGTGTATGTGTAAGTAACGGTGGTAAACGTGAGTTTTTCTTGATTCTGTTCTTTGCATGTCTAAAGAACAGCTAGACTATATGTCCCTTAAGAGAAACTGCTCAGTAAAATGCCAAGATTATCAGAACAGCAGCTGATATGAAACCAAAGATGCTATCACTCAATGGCATGTGTGCTAGTGGTTGTCTCATATAGACTGCATAGGTATGCAAGACTTTTTCATGACGTAAGTTTCCATTTGATTCCATTTATATTTTGGAGTTCTGACAAAGCATATAGGCCCCATGCACATCTGAGCAGCCACAACTTTCATTGCACTTTTTTTTTTTTTCTAAAATAACGAACAAAAATCACCGTCGCTTAAACCCCGAAGCTATGCGGCGTGCCATGGTTGCCCGGCTGAGTAACATGGAAGCACTGATCTCTAACGGTCACAATAATGCCACGTCGCAGCACGAATTCACATGCGTCGCATTACTCTGCCGCAAAGTGCAATACGAGAACCAGCGAGGCTAGGCTGACCCACTCCCCTTGGCAGCTTATGCAGGAATTTCCTGCAGTGATACCTTAAAACCTGATTAATTGGCTTGTCAGCACAGTATTTTTATCCTGCTCCCATGTTGGCTATAGATTCTCAGTCCGTCCCCTTGTCCTCCGTGATCCTCCAAAGGGCCTCTGACTGCAATGGAGTCTTTCTCTAGCCAGGGCCGGAGCTGAACACAGTAGCTGTTATGTACACCTTTTTTTTGGAATTTTACTGTCAAAGCTTTATTGGACACTTTCGTGCGTGTTCCTTCTCTGAATGTTCAAATTGAAACTAAATTAGCAGAGTTAGTGATACCTTTAAGGACAGTGTTAAAAGGTTGAGCAATTTATATGTTGATAACGAAAAGAAAGTTAAAAAATCACTATCATCCATTTAAAATACTACTGTCGGTCAAGGAGTCCAAGGTCTTGCCATGACTGCACTGCTAACTGCACTCAGCTTTCCCCAGTGCTTATCTACAGTGTTTTATACCAAAACTCCTCCTCGACACCCAGGACTCACCAAGGTTTGCGTCCTCATTAATACTGAGATTAATAGACTCTCCTCTGTATTGCTACCTGAACACTGGTGCCATCTCTATGTGGCCTTAATTGGATGTAACAAGCTCATTAACTTCTACAGAACACTTAACAGGAAGTTCATGAGTACTGAGATGTACAACACTTTGCAACACACACTGTGTATTTATTTATTTTGTATTTCAAAGTGTTTTTTGTGTATTATGTGCTTTTGACTCCTCAAATTATTAAATAATTAAGTTAAAATATGTGGTGGAGTTTACGTTGCTTTTTCTTTCAACGTGTTATTGCCGCTATGATTGAAATAACTCTGTGAGGGGGGAGCGACTCCTGTGAATAACTGATGTGAGAGGCAACTTTTTAGCCACCGTTTCTCAAGTTTGGCTCAGCCACAGCTCATCTCCTGCTTTAAACATCATAGGGCTCACCTCATGACCCCGATGGGTAACGTGTTGTCCCCATGACAACAGGATAACACGATCCCATGCTGCTCCTGTCATCCAGCTCCCTGGGTGAAAGGGTGAAGGTTTTACAGTTTGTGATCTCCTAAATAAAATAATATAATAACAAATCCACTCACAGTTGCAGTTGAAACCAGTCTTGCAATCTATTTCTAATTTTTCCTTATTGCAGCTCAAACCCCATGGGCAATTTTGTGTTCATGTGATAAAAAAAACCTAACAAACAATACTCTGTTCGCTAATAGTCACAAATCATTTTAGGGAGCACATTTTCAGACAACAGAAAATGGAAAAAGGGGAGGAATATGTCATTTCAGCGCACCATGCAGCAAAGAATACAAAGTAATTTTTCAATTTGATAAAACATAATTATACGAAGGAAATATTGGTTTACTGTATGTTTGGAATTTTACATCTCTGCATGCAAAAGCAACAATGGTAGGAGGGTTTTATTTCCTGCTATTTGCAGACTTGGTGAACAGTATTCTGGGATGGAACGCATGACTAATTTACCTGTGTGTTCCCTTAGCTCAGTGGGACTAACCTGCTGCAGGACCCTGCAGGTGGTTTACATGTGATTCACATAAACCCCAATTAATGAATGGAAGTAGACACACGAGAGATGGAACTGCACCAAGGAGTGTCCCAGGAATATATACATTTTTCACACTTTAAAAAAATTGTAGCTTTAATTTTTGCGGCATGAATATGCAGTGTGAATTACTTTCAGGGTGAGGTATGCTTGTTTACAAATCGTCGCAAATGGGCTTTCATGCCTTAATATGTGCCCACCTAAACTACAGAGTATTCAGTATTCAGTTTAGCGTGTTTACCTTGTATGTGGTACAAATCGCTGTGTGGAACCCGATAAAAGAAAGCCAAATTATTTGGGCTGGGGTCATCGTCTGTGTTTCCCTTTTTACCAGAAGAAACCTTACAACATGTTGGAACCAGACGATTTTGTGTCGGATTTTGTCTGAAGGTTGCCCTTACCTTCCTCATTGTCCGAGCCAGCACGAGCATGGCACTAGGATAAAAATAATCAAGTGGAGAGAATGGAAATACGACCCAAGCACAGAGATGCAGGCTGTTCAGCAGGGAGGAAAGGAAGGAGACAGTAAAATGAAAAAAACCAATATAAGAGTTCTCTGCCTGCACAGAAAGGGCTGATTCTTGATAACAGTTCGAATCATTGATAGTGCTCTGGTTTCCCCAGCTAGGCTCGTAGGGAACGGGTAAACATGTCTGAAACATTGAAAAACTTTCAATCATCACCTGTCAAGGGGCCTGGCTCTATAGAATTTTATATGACTAGGTGTGTTTTTTTTTTCCTTTTTTTTTTTGAAGCTGATAGCGGAGGCCCTTTAATACTTTCCTGAAGCACACCTACATCTATATGCAGACTGAGGGCACAAACGTTATTGAATTGCAGTTTCTTGCTTTTAAAAATCACAGCTATTCAAGATTCACAGCCGAGAGGACTCATCGTTTTAGCCAGATTCACACGAAAACAACTATTTTCCAAAAGCTAGGCAAACCCTTAGTTCTGAATAAAGATGTGTCCCCTTTAACGACTGACTCCCCCCACCCCCCACCAGTCACAGGCCTCACATTTTCTGCCTGTGTCTTAGCGAAAGCTTTACGTGTCTTTTAAGATGCATCAGGTAATACAGTATGGAGCGTGGATGGTGAAGAGGAGGAGCTGCGGCATGAGATCAGCAGCAGGTTGCATGCTCTCTCCCAGAGCTGCGCTAGAGAGAAATTCGCCCTGCTGGCAACAACATAAATGTTGCAATAGCCTCAGCTTTTACAGTACCTCCTACATCAGTGGAACTCAACTCGCTAATTATTTAACAGGTGAGTGTGTCTGTGTGTAGGGGGGAGTTTAAGAAAACAGACAGTAACGACTCCTATAATCAAAAATGTCTTTTATTTTCTCATAAAGGTGAGAAATAACCTATCATCCAACAAGCACTCTGTATGGTAGCCGAAGGGCATACCGCAACTATATTTCAACATATGGACACCCCCACCGACCCCCTACCCACATCCTTCCACACACAAACACACACACACACACACACACACACACACAACTGTACAATGGGAATGAAGCAACAAGTGTGCTTTTAAATTTTACGCGTTTCTATGTCATCTTTACATACACGATGAAAAAGAAACAATTTTGCAATTCGCTTGTAATTTGTTAACCATTGTAGAGTTGAGAATCGCATTTAAAACTTGTTTATAAGTTTAAGTATATAGTATTTTAATTGATTATTCCAAATTTTGTTCTTAAAATTGGTTATGCATTAGTAATTACCCTAAGTCACAACAAATCGTATTGCGCATCTGTTTTCTTTTTTTTTAGGTCTTCGCCATGGTTGAAATTTCACCACCCGGGTGCTCGTGACCCCCGCAGACCTACAATTTGATGAGTCGCTTCAGCGCTCAGACCGGGAGTGGTCGGCGCGCGGTATCAGCGCGAGCTTGTGTCTGTTTACGTTTGTCCGCGAAAAGCTGTCAAGGGAAATGGAAATATTTTGTTGTCTTGTCTGGAGTGTACATCATTTAGCCCGCATCAATGACCAGTCTCCACTGGACCGAACCGCGAACAAAACCCAAGAGCGGGCTGCCAGGAGCGCGCTCTGTTTCCTGTACTGCGTGCGCGAAATGAGCTCGCACACGGGCTGGCTTCTTAATTGGAATAACTTGAGATGTAACGCCGGGTACAGCGCAGCAGGAGACACTGCTGGGCGAAAAAACAAGAAGCATGTTCAGTGATCGCCAAATATAATTAATGACGAAGTTCGTCTGTCTTTTTTGGCCCGAAAATCTAGCAATACTGACTGGAAAGAGTATGCTGCACTCTGCATGAGTTTAAAATTGTGCACGTGTCTGTAGATGTAGTTCAGGGTGCCGGATAAGTGCTAGGGGCATTGAAATTACGGGAGACTAAATTTTCATTAAAAAAAAAACCAAAGCGTGTCTGTTCAATTGATGTGCTGTCATCCTGTTCTTCTCAGCCGGGCCACTTTAGGGGATGTTCTACCCCTGGTCGCTGTCTGTCTTGTCTCTCGGGGGAATCATCGAGCCGCGCTGATCTGCGCGCAGCCGAGTCAAAAGGAATTAAAGGCCGAAATCACGGCTGGCTGACTGCATGCGCTAATGTACTGTGCAGGAGCAGGGGAAACACTGCTAGTGAGCATTTATTACAAACATTACAGCTCGCTAAATATGAGTTAAAGCCCACAGCACAAAGAAGACAGTGTGTAAGGAATGATTACACTATATTATTCATTGCAGATCACAAAGTTGTATCCCCCATTATAAAGGACCGAAGAAACCGGCGGGTTTTGATCTCGAATCACAGTACCGACAGTACGACTAAGTACCTGGCAGGCGGATTAGCCAGGGGTGACATCACCCGTCCTTATACCCCACCTACCGCTCTTAGCACTACGATATTATTTATTAAATATCGATTTAAAGGTTTATTGTTGGTGACTTTGCTGTATTTAGTCTATAGTTTAATTCTGTCTTCAGTACAGTACTTACTGCTACTAAAGCAATGCTGACATGTGATGTAAGTTCTGAAAGCTGGCACTAATGGAAGGAAAATCATGGTACGTAGCTGAGCTGGTCCTGCTTGCCAGCATTGATGCCACACAGTAACAGCCTGCTGGGCTGGGGTGGGGCGAGAACCCAAAGGCCCTGAAGTGCCCCCTGCAAAACACAAGAACATCTTTAGGCTTAAGTAAAAGATTCATCACTCCTGCCTCTGCCGCTCCTCAATATTTAACAAAGGGTGACTCCTACAGCCAGTCGCTTCGCGGTTAATTAAACAACAAGCAAAACAAGGATGTGGTTAGGTCTTTCCCTCGGCCCATGATGTGGTTAGACCTTCCCCTCCGCCCATGACGTGGTTAGGCCTTCCCCTCCGCCCAGGATACATTTAGGCCTTCCTTTCTGCTCACTTCACCATGACATCAGCCAGAACACAAATTCATCATACAGTAACTGTCCATCAGCCCCCAACCTTGCTTCATACCATACTTTCTTTTGCATTTCAGTCAAAGGTGGAACTGATGTACAAACCATGGGCAAACAGACCTGTGTGTGATCCACTCAGACGGACTTTGTACCACCTTCTTTGCTAGGCAGTGCATCAACCCTCTGAAAGACTTTGGCAGCTGATGGATACTGAACAGCATTTTCCCACGGAGACACCCAGGTGAGCCTTATAATCTCTCCCATTTCACGGGCACACACATACATGCCGGGGAAGGAGACGAGAGACTGGCAGTCTGACAGGTAACCTTACTCATTACCAGGGTCTACCATCGGAGGAAGATGGCGGAGCCGCTGGGACGCGGTCATATGAATATTTCAAAACAAAAAGACACTTGTGGCCATGTGACATTTGCTCACCTCGCTCATAATGAAAGTAAATATTAATATGTTTAGGAAGCTGGCAGGAATGTATAATTTCCATCCTCCAGCCACTACACTTTGTTTTCATGCTCACTTTTCTTGACACAGCCCCCTGCCATTTTAATTCCAATGGACAGCCATACCATCTCACAAATTACAGGTTAAGATGGAAAATATTGTGATTATGTGTTCTTTTTCCCAAATCAGCTACAGTTTATCCATCACGGTACAGGTGGATATTTAACAAGAGAGATGCAGGTGGATGAGCTAATTTGCAGGTCTGACAACAGGAGGTCTCCCGGGACTCGATCCGGCCGCTGACGGAGCACGACGCCTTCTGTGTTGCTGAAGGCGGAAAATGACACAGGAGAGGACTGACACATAGCAGCTCAGTCGAAGACATGTAAGATAACAGCATGTTGTAATCTCTAACATGTGAGGTCCCTTGAAATGGCCGAATGCTGGATTTGCACAAATTTGACATTCACCACAATTGAAATGCGCCGGGACGTGTTTGCTTTGCTTAAGCTGTGGAAGGGAATCGCTGATGCCTTTAAATGACCTTTTCCTTTGGCAGCGCTGAAAACTTTTAGTCTGAGATAAGGGCGTGGAAACTATCCACCACCAAGACTCCCGCTGCAGTCAGCCCATATTGTCTTACACACTTGTTGTTGACACATTTGTGTTTGTGATGCTTATCAAGATCTGCGCTAATAATAATAATAATAATAATAATAATAATCATGATCATCATCTTCAGCTCAATACCCAATTCTTGAGACCACTCCTTCCAAAATGCTTTTTCGTTTCTGGAGAGCAATTTGACATAAACTGCATTGTGGAATGTAATATTTAGGGAGAAAAAAAAACTGTAAGGAATGCATGAGGAATGGATATAAGTTAACAAAGACTTGGCTTGACACAGCAAGGCCTGGCACGCAGATACGCCACTGAGAGAGCTTTACAGGCTGGAACAGACAGGTTGGAAACTAAGAGTTTGCTGAAAATGAATGAACATGTTTCAGAATTTATGGAAAAAAAAAATTTTGTTTTTTTAAGCAAGCCTCCTCAGACCAGAAAACACTGCACACTTGTATTATTCAGATTCTAAATATTTAACAAAACAAATTCCCTATAACATTATTATCCTTGAGTAAGACACTCAACACTAGCTCCCAGGGCGCCACATGGCGGCTCACTGCTCCCCCCAGGGGGATGGGTTAAATGCAGAGGACAAATTACTTGTATGTGACAAACATACTTGGCCATAAAAATGATTCCCTTTCCCTTTTCCCCTTTTTTGCAACAAGTTAGTAGGGTAATGCTGATAGCAGTATACACATAAAAGCAACAGCCCCACACAAACTTTAATTTAGAATACATGCATAAATCCTTCACTTTGTGGCGGTGAACGATTTGTGCGTAGCATGTTTTGACGATGGCTGCATTAACGAAACTCAAGGTGGGTAATCTCTGTCCGTCATTATCAAAGGGACACCATTAGCAAGATTATTTGTGCTTTTGTGGCATCTTTGAGAAGGCTACATTAAGCCATGCAATGATAACCTTTATCTGGTCCAGCGGGTAACAGATTCACCCTATGATCAAAGAGTAAAAAGAAATAAGAACTTTGAAGCATTCCAGAGGGGAGGGTTGTCTGTTGGAACAATGCTTAGCCCTTGCCACAGAGATACACAGACCCCTAAAGCATACCCATATGTTAAGATCAGTGTGTTCCACCCCAACGGATGCAGGGCAATGGTGTAAAAAATAAAAAACTCAGAACCGTGACCTTTCTCGGATATCTGTGGAAGTCTTTTGAGGAATCTGGCTTCATTCATTTGTATTAATTCTTATAGTTTCTTCTTCGATATTTACAATTTCTTGTGTAAAGCACTTTGAGGCACATTGTTGTGAAAGGCTCTACATAAAAATAAATTGAATTGAATTGGGATCACCATTCAGACCTGCAGTGCTTGAAAAGCACAGGTGCTCTCCATATTGACATGCTAGCATGCGTAGCTGTCGGTATAAACAAACAATTACGAAGTGACAGTACTCTAAACAGAAAAACGTTCAAGTACCTGAGAGTACTAACCCACTTCAGGCACTGGATATCTGTATTCCAGACCTATAGCTGTGGCACTTTTTTTAAAATCCAAGCTCTGTGTTTATCTTCTTCCCCTGGTAGAGAGCTACGCACTGTCACTACTTCACGTGTGATTAGTTTCATCATTCTAAAAATTGTGTCACGTTACAACTATGGCTACGCACAGCAGCCCGGCGACACGCCCTGCTTGGGAGCCGCTGACTGACTGAGCGGAGAGCACGCGTGGGACTGCCGCTCGGATTAGACAAACTGCCGAACGCCGCTTCTTCTCAGTGTCACTCAACCAGCCCGAACGCTTTTCCAGAACCCGCCCTGCCCTTACCGCTCAGCGTCTGTCTTGAGCGAGACGTCTTGTTTGCAACATGTTAATCAACAAGCGGGAGAGGAGGCCATTCTCCAGACAGGCCTCGCTAAGGCTTGTTACGGTTTCGACCAGAAGCGTCCTCAATTGTTCCGTGGACCTTTGTGATTTGGGGGGGGGGACAGAGAATCAAACAAGCTGATGTCTGCCGCCTGACGAAGCAACGCCATGCAGCTCAGCGCCAGGCGAGCCTTCTCGCACACTGCCGCAGCTTCTGCACGCCGGATAGCGACAGACAAATTGACAGGCGGTGCCGCGGCGTCAAAGACGTGCTCCTCTGCCGTGTCGCCGCTTGTCTTTTTCGGGACGAGGGTAGGACGACACGGCAAACATGCAACCTGGCAGAGGAGTCACTGATGGGCCGTCAGGAGCGCGCGAAGGAAGGGGCTTCTCCCCCTGAACGGCTGGAGGCCAGATGATGACAAAATGATGTAAGCAAACGATGTAAACTGTTATCTGGCACATCGCCCCCCCCCCCCACTCAGTCTTTGACGTGTTTTCACGTTTCCGAGACGGCGTTTAGACATGTGCCTCGCCTGCGGGCTTCGCGGCTTGTTCTCATGAGAAACTTGGATGAGCACGCCAGAGGCTCCGCCCAAATCATTTGGTGACAGGGTTTAGTCTGTGGCGTGGCGGGGGCAGACCTGCCGGGCTCGTAGCCGTCTCCTGTCTCTCCTCTGAGCCAGAAAGGAGAGCCTGACCCACTTATGTTGGGGATCAGAGTGTGGTTTTAGGACAATCTTCCTTTGGAATGTTGTACCGGAGTGCCAGTTGGTGCATTCGACTGCACTTTCAGATGCTCTTGTGCTATTTCAATTATTCAGCCTGGAAGCATTATATTCTTAAGGCACATGAATGTTTAATGAGCTGCAACACACAGGAACATTTCCCTGCTATAAAGTATCCACTTATGAGTGAAGATCAAGCAGCTAAGAAGTTAGGGTTGCTCTTATTAAATACAGACTGTGGCATGACTACCAAGTTATGCCTTGGACTGTTCAACTTACCCCAGTTTATACTGGAATCTGGAAAAAGATACAGCTCTGACAACCAAAAAAGGAAAGGAAGTAGCCACATTTCTGTGTGCTGAATCGTCACGCTATATTTTTTATATGGTAATTCAGATTTATGTTTAGTTTGGGTAGGACTCTGATGTGTAAAGGTTTGGAGAAAGACCCCCCCATGCCCATTCTGGTCCCTAAGGTAACGTGCGGATTGTCTGCGTTTAGACAATATTTACTGCAAGCCGGTCTTGTTTGCAGCTGTTGAACCACGTTTGTGCATGCAGGAAAAAAACTGAATATGACATAGCATGGGTTATTTTAAAGAAATATAACTATTCTTTTATGTGTTACCAATTTTGCCTCGCTCGGAGAGCATTTGTGAGATATTATTAAATCCCTTCTGACTCATGTAATGGTTATCTTTCCACTGTTTGTCATGACACATGCGGGGTGTAGTGCACAGTCAATACACACTCTTTGCCAACAGAAGGCCTGCTTGATTAGTGATTCACCTTTTCAGGCGCTACTGCATATGTAGAGTGTTTGCTGATCGTCTCGCTCTCAGGTCTTCTGGTTGTTAAAGGGTGTGTTAAACAAGCATAAGTTGGATACAATTCTAAAATATAACATGGGGAGGCAAACATCAACGCAGCGGTCAACAAAACGCGCGGGGCTGTGCTCGTGCGCGTTCTGGGTTACGTTGTACAAAATGAAGCGAGTTCGCTAATTGACTCATAAACGACGAAGTTTACTTCCAATACACGGCAGCGATGTAACGTCCTAATTAAAAGTCTCCATGAAGGCACGCAAAACAGATTAGACTTCACCTCAAACAGCGCGGTGAACTTCGATATACAACCCGCTATAATTGTCAAAGATGCACGGGGTAAATATGAGTGGCACAAAGACGCGATGAGAGCCAGACAGGGAAGGTTTTTCTCGTTGGTTTTTTATCACGTTTCACCACCCCGCTTTTGACGGCTTTCAAAAAGGTGTGCGCGCATTGAAAGGCGCCGCGTCTGACTTGAGCTCTCAACAAGTGGCACTTTGAAGAGCGAGGGGAGTAATGGCAAGCGAATACATCTGTATCAAAGTACACGGTGGGCTGGGGGGTCCCTGCTGCGTTCGTCTCCATCAGCCGCTCACGTAAAGGTTAATTGTTTTGTTATGGATGACGCTCCTCCAGTGCCACACACTCATTCAAAGCTTTCCCACTCAAGTGTTCCTGCGGCAGCAATAAACGCTGTATTTATTTACGTTTCTTGTGTTTGTGACGCTGTGGACTGCCAGACAGAAAACGTGTGCTTATACCTCGCAGATTCTGTAAGTTAAAAATGTATTTCGGTATGAGATCCCACCGTTCGATTAATAGCTTTACAGCTTGGAAGCTTAGTTGTGCAAAATGATATTCGTTGGCCATATTCCAACCCCCACCCCCACCCCATTTACGGAGCTGAAAGCTGTCCCAACCCCCCTACAGTTTGTGTGGTGGGGTATCTTTGCGGAGGTGAGTCATCAGTCTCTCGCTGGTCAGCAAGGGGTCGACAGCAAGTGACAGTTTAGCACCAACGCACAGTGGTGGAACCTCTCCAAGAAGACTCAGTCTGATCTGTGAAGCTATAAGTGATTTGGGATTTTGGGGCTTTTCTGTCAACAGGCCAAACGGACAGTGAAAGGGATAGAGGAAAGGGCGGGGGCAGGCAGCCCTGTGCCAGTCTGTACAGAACTCCTATGACATTTCAGATGAACTGCTCCCCCAAACCTCCCTGTCAGTTCTTAGGCCATACTCCCTGCTCCTCAGATACATCACACTGTCACAATTTTGACGGGAGACACCGGCTTTTTCACATGCCTACAACACTTTCCTCAAACATTTCGGTTAAACCTGTGGCTTGTAAATGGAGAAAGACCTTTTAAACCTCAGCCATGTTTCGAAAACATACAGGTTTAACAAATTCCATTCTGTTTTCCCCCATTATGCCCGGGCTGAATTCTGAAACGTGTTGTTACCCAAGTAACAGATTTATGCTGTTATGTAGCTGTACTTGCTGAACAGAGATGCATTCGGTACGAGTGAGAAAAAGCAACACGATCAGCTCGGAACCACGATTTTGATGGAATGCTACAAACCACCACTGGCTTATACTGTCACACTAACTGGATTTCTCATTTATTCTGAAACTTATGTGTAACTATGTACCTCCCATTTGGGAAGCAAACGTCCCTCAACAATCTTAACAACCAAAGTTCCTGCAGTGATGGTCTTAAATAGAGACAGATTGCCGGCACTATCATGGTAAATTGAACTTAGAGCCACCGATCAGTGTCCTGCGCCCTGAGAACGTTAACTAGAAGATGCTCCAATGTACTGTAGGCTGATCTGTGTCCACAGGAACCGCAAGTGAAGGCAGTATCATGGCAACTCGGAATGATGACAAAATTCAGCCGTGGAAATTTTCAACTGGCATCTGGGGCAGAACAGACTTGGAGAAGGAAAATACATTAAAAAAAACCAATCCTCACACAAGTGCCTTTTTGTGCGTAAGGCAAATGCTACCAACTTCAGTCCCTAAGTGGCACCGAAGCTCCTACGTTAGATCGCTTCAGCAACTGAACGGTGGGCTGTAGCCTTTTATAAAGGTACCTTCAGTTCTTAGTAAAAGAATTTCGTGCTGAGGACTGCTGTAGCTGGGTGGTATTAATCTAAATTCTAAAAAGCTGAAAGTGGCAGAAAGTGGGCTTCGTGAGATCCATTTTCTATTAGGCGTGTGAGTGCAATAACCAGCAGCAGGGTGAGAACAGGAATCCGGCGGACTTGTGTGAGACTCTGGAACGTGAATTTAAGCGTCGTCATGTGGGGTGAGAGGCCCTGATGGCTGTTGTACTACCACCTGAATAAAACGCCAGGCTCTTATGTGCAGCGTTAGGCGCCGAAGCATTCAAAGCACACTGATGCATGAGGCGCTGCTCCAACGGGCACATCGCGCGCCCGCCTCTTGGGTGCACGGGTGAACCTGCTGGGGATCTGTGGGTTGTTCATATGGTGCCAGGTGAGCAGGGCACACTGGAATGCTGTGTGTCCACACCCAGTGTAGGTATGAGAAGCTGTTATTTAGACTGAGCTGAAATGGACAGGTTTGTATATTCTTAAAAAAAAAACACTGCTGCATTTATAGTCATCACTGTTCCCATAAAGGAGTTAAAATGTACATAAGTAATTATACCCATCTCAGGTGAAATTAGTTTGAACCTATAAAAAAAGAGCATTGCTACATGTATGTATATAAAATGATTTTATGTTGAATTATCGTACACATTTAGGGAAGGTGAAACAGATTTTATGGCCAAGTAAGGGGGATGCATGTGAGGCATGTGAGGGGATGCATGTAGTGGTTGGCCTGGGATTCGAGCCAGGAGACTTCCATGACCACCCTGCCACTGAACCACCAGCCCACTTGATAGTGCCAGCTTGTCTCCCTTTATGTAATTTGTGTAGTGTTGTCATGGTAAATTTGTTTTATGTAGGTATCTCTACAATCTGTTTTTTGGAGCTAGTATCTTTGGACCTTTAAAGAGGTTATACAAATGCACACACACTTAAAAAAACACATACAGACATGCACAAAGATATACATGCACAGTGCATCCATACATGCACAAACTCAGCAAACTCTCAAACACGCACAGGTGAACACTGAATCATGCTCAAACATGCACGCACGCGCACACACACACACACACACACACACACAATACACTCACACACACACTGATTCATGCGCACATACCCACTTGTATGAGTTCCTGGAGATGTACACTCATACCTGTAAACACACACACCCACTCACTCACATGCATGGTCATACACACACACACACACACACACACACACACACGTCAACCACAGAAACCTCCACATGCATCAGCTTTCATGTCTTCTTCAGAGATGCCCACAAAATACATTTGCCGCTTTAGTGCAAGTGAGGACCTAATCCACGGACTCCTTGCCCCTCTGTGGGCTTGACAAAGAGGCCTGGCCCAATCCCAACATCTCTCTGCCCCTTTGTGGGTTTGACAAAGAGGCCTGGCCCAATCCCAACATGTCTCCGCCCCTCTGTATGTTTTACTAGCAGGCCTGCGCAGCCCTCCCACCATGGCCCACGCGACCTTGACGGCCTCTTCTTCCGACAGTATGACTGGCACGTTCTCCCTTCCCCTCCCAATTTATGAGCTTCCATTCCCCAAAGTAACAGCACATAATAGGGCCTGGACAGCCCACAAATCAGCTCCCATGTTTTACCTTTTGTCTACCACACAATACAGTGCCAGCCTGGCCTTTGTAATCTGATTGCTGCTACAAATCTGAATGCATAAGACCCTGTCTTATATCATTTGGTGTGGAACCCAGTCTATATATTTGCACATTTATATACATGGTAAGCTGTTTCCCCACCGTTTTTATTCCTAAATATAAGACCTTATATGAGGCCTTGTTGTTATGTATACTAATGTAGAATACAATTTTAAAGTATTGAGAGATAAGAGTTGCAAGTAAATAAAAATGATCGTGATTTATTAACTGTAGCTAAACCACGCTGTGAACCTAATAAAGCAGTTATAGGCCAACAGAGATAATATATTCTACTTTATGTCCTGTGGTTTTGAATATTACCGTTATTAGACTATAATAAATGGCAGCATGGTGTTCCCCGTATTATGATGTTGTTACATTAAGACTGTATGGTATACGTAAGAATACGTCTTTAAGTGTATTTTTAAGGCATTTGTAAATTGCATGTTGTGTGGAAAAGTTTTTAAAAACTGCTTAGGACATAATAATAATAATAATAATAATACTAATTTGGTTTTTTCACAAGCCTAAGAAATTTAAGTCCATTACACAAAACCAAAACAAAAATATCTTGTGAATGTTATCTGACAAATATATCAGACGAATATGGTTATAGTTCATCAGAAACATTGTGGAAGACAATAAGATATTCATCAGTAATTGAAAAATAGCGGCTTTCACATGTTGCTGAGATCATCCAAGAAAGGATTTGCTTGTTCAGGGTAAACAAGTACACGGTGATCTGGAAACACAAATTAATATATTATCTTTAGGTTTCTGTGCATATTCTTGCCAAGTATAGAAAGTCTTCTTTAATTTTGGTGCAAGGCATTGTTTTCCATTTGACTGTGATAGCAATATTTTCCACTGGGTGTTGTAATGTTTCCAGCTAGGAACTTTAATTTCCATTGTTTAAGAAAAAAAAGCCGAGTTCACTGCCCCATCTGTCTTAACAAATGTTTGCCCATAGGGGGAAAAAATAAAACGAATGCTATTCATAGCGCTCCAGCACTTACGAACACAGTTTACAGAATATAGTATTACGTAACAGAATCTAGGTCCTGGTATTTAAATGCCGACACGTGCAGGCCAGCAGTAGGGCTGTTTCACATTTAAATGTAAAATGGGGTGAAAGGAAAACATACTAGATGACTGGTAAACATTAATATTAAAAGAAATAACACATTTTCACACCCCTTTTCCGTTTCAGTCTGATAATGACGTTTGATTAAATAACGAATGGCACGAGATCCACCACAGACATTTGGGGGAAAAAAATTAAGTTTCTTACTGCAAGTTGCTTACCAATGCTTAAAGCAATTTTTTATATGTTAAAAAGCAAAGAACCCCATAGCAACACACTGTAAATCAGACTTATAGAGAAGGGGACAGCGTCGCAGTTTATACACTCCCACTTCCTTCCTCTTATTGCCTAAGAGGTATGCTTTTGATTATGTAAATAGGGAAAATGCGGCAGGCCTAATTTACATAATTAATCTTGCTAAATCTGGGAGAAAATGCAACACGTGCAACCAACCCAGATTTCCTACGCCTCATTTGTGTACAACCACTTCATTTATTAGACCATTTTCAAGTTCAATAATTGAAGCTGATATTAAAACGAGTTTCACGCTTGTCCCGAATGTATCCGTAAATTATTCAGTCGCGTGCTTAGAATTCGGGCGTCTAATTGTTGACTGGCCAATCCAAGTGTGTGTTAGGACACTTACTCCTTCAACTCAACTGTACCCAGACACCAAACGTAGCAATGTATCAAGTGATACATAGGTAATGGAGTTTATTTATGACATTATATGTCAAGTATAAGCCGAGGCACAGTGTAGTACTGTTAAGGTGATTACACTGCAGTGATTTTTCAAAGTCTGTCTCAGCGTGATGCGGGATGGTCAGGGAAAGAAACTTCTTGATTCTGATCTTCTTTGCTCGATTGTGTGTCCCGCTAAACCTCCAAAGCAAGTTTGCGGCCAGCGTGGCTATTGTACCGAATTACCGCGCGGTCCTTGTTGCGGCAGCAAGTGAACAACAAGATCTCAGTCCGACTACTCCAGCACGTCCCAATTCGTCCTAGGAAGGGAAGGCGGTAGTGGACTTTACCGAGGACGGCAGCAGTGTCCTCTCTCCTGCAATTTCTCCGTTATCAAGATATCCAGGAACTATAAGTAGCTACAAGAGCAGACTGGAGCAATGTGACTGATGAGGGGGGGTGTGGTTCATCCCGTGTCTCCTGAAGTTCACAGTAAGCTTTTTTAGATGGCCGTTAACCGTGTCTATGATCCCTTCTTGGGTTCATAGCCAAATGTATAGTACAGCGAATTAATTTTTTTCTTTGATTTATTAAAATCACACATGGGAAAGCCACTCAGATAATATTGTCGATCAGCAGAGCTCAACGCATACAACAAACTGTACACGAATTATTAAAGAATTTTTACCAAGTTTAAAGTCGCCTATATGCACAACACCGTTAAAGTTATTGGTACGCCTTCAAAACTAAACCAACAGTCTAAACTTCAGTCCGTTCTTGAACATTTACCTGATCCTACTTTTGTGAATTTTATGTTGGGTGGGGGGGGGGGGGGGGGGGGGGGGGGGGGGGGGGGGGGGGGGGGGGGGGGGGGGGG
>JABJVR010000039.1:4020346-4060801 GCA_025773905.1 Chitala chitala | reverse complement strand
AAAGCCCAAAAGAAACTCAATCTGAGGTGGCAGCCCTGTGAGATTAAAGCCCAAAAGAAACTCAATCTGAGGTGGCAGCCCTGTGAGATTAAAGCCCAAAAGAAACTCAATCTGAGGTGGCAACCCTGTGAGATTAAAGCCCAAAAGAAACTCAATCTGAGGTGGCAGCCCTGTGATATTAAAACCCAAAAAAGAGTCAATCTGAGGGAGACGTACTGTGATTTTTAAAGCCAAAAAAGACAGTCAATATGTGGTGGCAGCACTATGAGATTAAAGACCAAAAGAGAGTCAGTCTGAGGTGAAAGCACCATGAGATTAAATTAAAAAAGAGTCAATATGGGGTGACAGCACCATAAGATTAAAGACCAAAAGAGAGTCAGTCTGAGGTGAAAGCACTATGAGATTAAAGACCAAAAGAGTAAATCCAAAATTGCAGCGGTACGAGATTAAAACCCAAAACAAGTCAATCTGAACACAGTGAGATTAAAGCCCAGAAGAGAGTCAATTTGAGGTTGCAGCAGTGATAATGATGGGGGCCGTTTACAAGACTAACTCCACACTTCTGGCATTCCACCTTTCCCATTAAAATATTCATTTAAAACTGAGAAAAGCAAGGCGAGCCTGACACCAGGGGGGGGCGTCACGCCTCTGCACATTGCCATGACTCTTATTTCCTGTTTTATTAAAGCTATTAGCCCTGCAGGTAAGTCAGGACACCATGTATTTTTTACCAAAGTGTTTTCACAGACTTCGCAGTAGTTCAGGCCTGAATGATTAATGGCCGGCTTCTCTGAACGGTAACCGGTTGCATGGGCATTTGTGAGGCGAGCGTGTCGAGGCAAAAGGTGTTCGGGAGCCAGCAGCGCACAGCATGTGAGACGGAGGCCTGAATCCTCGGTTTCAGCAATGTCCTCCTAACCCATGTACCGACCCCCACTCCTCCCCGTTGTCACCCCCCAGCCCTTACAGTGGGAACCTGCCCCACCTCTCCACAGTCGCATGATACGTGACATTCAGTGTGTGCGTGACCCTGTGGGAGGAGACTGCGGGGTCACAGCCGGCAGGTGGTGAAGGTGGAGGTTGGAGAGGGGGTGCCGAGCGGGGGGGGGGGCATTCACGTCCAGCTCCATAACAGCTTTCCGAATTCTCATCCCGCTGAAACACAAAGGCAGACCTGCTGTTTGTGAAACAATGGGCGATTTATCACACGCAGGCAATCAAGGAGACGTGTTAAAGCTTGCTCGTACCAAATACACACTCCCGCAGTTTTTTATATTGAGCTGAATTCCTTGCCTCTGTTGCTTGTCTTCTTCCGTTTTGTTCATTTTCAGTAGGCCACCTATGTCAAGATCTCTTAAGGTGCGGATAAACAGCACAATCAAAAACACACGTAGCCAACAGCGTGCACCATTCTCCACAGTCAGTGCAGAACCAGCCCTATAATGTAACCCCTTACAGAAACTTATTTTCACGTGAAATTCTATGGCCCCGGTTTGTGAAAGAGTGGTACATTCCCGAAGAAACAGTTCAACGCCGGTGATGATTCAGATGTGCGATGCTGATGGCCGTGGTGATTCAGAAATGAAATAACACCCATGTATTTGTTTTCTGATAAACACTGGCGCCCATGCAGCTTCCTGGGAAACACGGCGGTATTAGAGGAACACTTATTTTCGAGAATTACGGCGATCAAGATACTTGTAAGTGATGCTTTCTGGGAATTAAATGCATTTCTTAGGTGTGGTACACAGTTGGAAGTGTATAATAGGTCTTTCAACACAGAAAATTTGTTTGTTGGTTAGTATATCATCTTTATTATTATTATTATTATTACTGAAATCATTCAAATGAATGTCATTTGCATTCACTTTTCTACAAATGACATACATTGATGTGCCAATTCAGTCATTTGTATGACTTTCCAATTTAACATCACTGAGCACAAAACAGCACAAAAATAAGCACAGACACCCAGACTTGCTATCTTTTGCTGTGAGAAGTACTTTAAAATCAATTTGGAAATAACAGAGTGCTGTAAAATGTAGCAAAATAACGATCAGTCGATAGTTATTATAGTACATCATAATTACTACACTTCATAATGCTTTTCTGTCAGACAGAATGAAATAAAATCAACTGAAGAGACAATGATTATTTAAACTGTGTCAACATAGATTTTTAACTTTTAAAATATTTTTAACCAGCACTGGCATGAGATCAACGCTTTGGTTTTATTATGAAAATGTAGGATTTACATCCACCCATTCATCCATCCATTGTTACTACCACATATCCTGTGTAGGGTCACAGGGGGCCTGGAGCCTATCCCAGAGAGCTTAGGTAGGGCACACAAGGTGGGGTACACCCTGCACAGCGTGCTGACCCACCATAGGGCACAGAGACACTCACACACCCAGTCATACACTACAGGCAATTTGGAAACACCAGTCAGCCTACAACACGTGTACTGTAGGAGGAGGGATAGAGTTTGAGTACTTGGAAGACACCCACAAAACACGAGGAGGACATGCAAACTCCATGCACACAGACCGGAGGCAAGACTTGGACCCCAACTCCATAAATGCGAAGCAACAGTGCCAACCACTGAGCTTCCATGCTCCTGGCTGCAGGATTCACAGCAGATAAGCACACAAACCATTAAATAATAGCAAAAGACTAAAAATACACACTATTATCTGCTTTCTCATTCTTTTTCTTACTATAGCACTCAAACTATTTTTAACATATCTAAAACAGAGATTGACATGTCCCTTGCTGGCCTATATATAGTTGTTTCTAGTGGTTTTCCTTGTATCTTCTGGAGAACATTATGCCTAGCCTTTTCTATGTCAACATGAATCTATTTCTATTGTTTTCTTTAATCTGCATCTTTACAGCATATAATAGGGACTCACCGTGATATTTGCAGGTGCATTGTGGGTATCGCTGTTAGCTATTACTAGTCCAGATACATAGCTGTGGTATACACTGTGAAGGTTCAGCAGCAAGCTCTCGTTGGCTAAAATCCTCATTAGAGACACTTTTTCGTTCCGGCTGAAGCGGCTGCACCATTTGCCCAGCTCTCCCCAGCGGTCTAGTTTTTCTGTTTCACCTGCTGAAACTTCGATCTTGCTGACATTTGTCTTTGAGCTGTGATACCTCACCTGATGATTGCCTCGCCTTCTTTGTACACTATGACATTCTCAAGGGGGGATTACAGAAGGGGGGGGTCCTCGAATTTGGACCATCTGCAGCCCCTTGTTAGTGGAGTGCGTCTTCTGAGGAAAGAGTGACTCTTAATCTCTGGCTGGTCGAAGCAGGGGCTAAAGTCACTGTGGCTGCATATAATTTTAGCTGAACTAAGCTTCCAGAACTTTCCTCGTAATTTTGCACCAACAGTTTTTCCTGCTAATACTTCAAACCAACTCAATCAGAATCAATCGTCGCAATATTAGCTAAATTCGTTTTTTGAATATACGCTTTTTTTTTCAGTTACGTTAACAAAGGAGGTACAGGGGGAAAAAATGAATAGCAGCGATGACTCACGTTACAGTCTAGGTCACAGCCAATAGCATGAAGTCAGAATGGCTCAGCCAATCACAAGAAGCCCAAAGCCTTAAAAACAGCCTTCCAAAGGCCCAGTGTCACCCTTTATATAATACTTAGTTTATGCCAGACATAGGAGCCAAAAGGCAGGTCACAAGCCACCAGGATGGAGCTGTTTAGTCTGATTAGCTGTGCAAGACAGAGTGTCTTCCGCTCCTTATTATGCTCCTTCAGCCAACACAACATACCTTAAAAAAATAAACAGTCTTCAGTTAAGTATTTCTCTCCCTCTCTCATAATTAAGCACCTTAGGGTTCAATGGAGCAACAGAAAGTTGACTGTCTTTCTGGATGCAAGCGTGCAGGAGGAATGCTATTAAAAATGCACACAGTGCTGCCTTGCCTGTAGCTTCAGCTGCGTGTCATCCAAACTGGGTCAGCACTCACCAGCCACCCCCCCACCCCCACCAAACGCCCCACGCCTGACGGAAACATTTTTCACGCGTTTGGAAATATTTGCCTAGCTACAGCGTTTGCTGGAGAATACTTGCTTGCTTCCTTCAAAATACCCCATGAGCGAGCCCTCCCTCCCGGTTTTGCTTTTAATGACTAAAAGGTGAATGCTCTTTTTGGTTGTGGCTTAAATGTTTGTTTTTGCCAGCTGCCATATTCCTATTATAACACTGTTTTGTAAATTAACCCTTCCTAAAAAAAAAATTGCAGAGAAAGCGTGACTACGGGGGAGTTGGTATATTTCTCCATGCAGTTAGCCTTACTTGGCTATAACAGCTTTTTTGATCAGGGTAACTTTTTCAGACACTGACAAAAGCAAAACTGCCACCTGTACATTTTAGGCATGACCTGCAGTAATATTCCAAGTTTTCATTAGACAAATTCCACAACACACACCCATGTCTGCCTTGCTGCAGCCATTTCATCCTTTGAAGGGAACAGCCATTTTTAAGCAAAATTTCAAACCATGACTCATTTTTTACAGCACATTTAGTTTCAGACAGGGACCTGTCTTAACTTGTGAGGCAAAAAGGAAATTTTTTTCTGTCTGCCACCTGATGTAATGTCTGTTAGCACGTGCCGAAGTGATTGGCCTCAAGACAATTTTTTTTTCCCAGAGATTGCACAGTTTTCTCCATGCCTAGATGGGATAATAAAAGAAGGACTGTCCTCGCTCTCACCCTTTAGAGTCACGCGGATTGCGTCGTATCTCCGTCGTCAAGCAAACAATGCGAGACATGCGGCAATGTCTGGAGCAAGGCCCAGGCAGAAATGTGCAAATTACAAGGGTGGGCAGCCCCAGGGTGCGATGCAAACTTAGTGGCTCTCACTATGTTGTCAGACTGAAGAGATCAACATGTGACGCCACCCCTGCCACATCCCCCCTCACTTCCTGTAATGGATTCTGCTGACACAGTACCCCCAGCATGATTACCCTACGCTCAGGAAGTAAAGAGGATGACCAGAAGCATGACTATGGTTAAAAAGACACAGACTATCAATGTTTACAGGTCTCAGGGATCTAACATGTTGAGCCTCAGATGATGCACCTGGGGCCTTTTCAGGTCCACAAACTACTCAGATATTGCTGCAGCTCAGCTGATGTGAGCACCCTCCAGCTCTGTGTCCTGGATAAGAGGCAGCATGCAGTTATGAAATTCATCCCCCCACCCCCCGAGAATGCTTGAAAGTGCATTGACAACTGATTTACAAGAATTAATGGATTAATTTCCATAATATCATGAGAGCAATGAATCATTTCATTTATCACGTTCTTTTGAGGCAGAATGCACACACGCATACCGCATACACATACACACACACACACACACACACACACACACACAGGAACATAATGTGTGATCAAGCATCACGGTTACCAACATCACACAAAACCCCCTAGTGTCCACGCCCAGGTCTCGTGAAACCATAGGTTGTACTGTTGGATTCTCCAGAACTTTTAATACCTTTGAACTGAGAGTTGCACAAGTATGGACAAGACCTCATATGGGAACAACAGCCTGCCCACAAGGAAAACGGCCGTGTTTGCATGTTTATTCAGCAGCTGGGCACGTCCTTTCCCCATGGACCTCAGTTCTGCAAACCGCAAAAATTTAAAACAGCATCCCAGCAACAAGCGACCTTTTCTAAACTGCCATCTTGAAGACATGTTAACTGCTACAGCATGCTAACTCCTCTGCCCACAGCTGGAAAAAGCTAAGTGCTTAATCCAAAGCTTTTGAACGCCCTTGCATTTACTTTTCTATATTATGGATGATGTGTGTTGAAGAAAAAAAAACCTGCAAGCCTCATGCATATTTGTTTTCCTTTTCATCTTGCTAAATAAATTAATAATCAACAACAAGAAGCATTCAGTAATGGAGGACTGGTGTAAGAGAGACATGTCCTGATTAATTTACTGGTGGACCTGTTGTTGTGAGTTCATAATGAGGGAAGTGCTTTAGAATGCTTTAACCCTGTAGATAAAAGTCCATTTGGGACCTTAGAGAATCTAGACAGCTGACTGAGCTGGAGTCAGAATATCTCTCAAGGTGAAAGTCGCAGACCTGAAACCACTAAACCTGCAGCCTCCAAAGCAGCCAATTAAAATTTAAGGGTATTCCATTAAGTAATAAAGCGCTCTTGACCTCCTCGCGGAGGCGAAAGGCTCGCGCAACAGCCCGCCCCACGCATGTGCATCAGGGCGTTTGCTGCAATGAAAATTCGCTGTTAAAATGCGGTTTAAAATAAGGAGGAAGCAGTTCTGACTGAACGCTCATCCATTCACGCCTATACAAGGTAAATAAGTTATCCGTGTATTTTACGGATGAGAATAATTACCTGCAGATTCGAACGATGTAAAGACCACTTATTAGCGATGGGTGTGTATATATATATATATATATATATATATATATATATATAGACACACACAGAGAGCTCGCCTAAGGTTGCATGCCAGTGTTCAATGACTACTTCTGCATTAACATGAAAAGCTGAAATGCGGAATCCGCATTATTATTTTACCTGAAAGGGTAATATCCCTACCCGAGCAATATAAAAAGACAGCTATATAAACGGATATAACAAATGATTAAAAAAAAATCAAGACTGAGCAGTCAATGCGATGTTAATTAGTCTTTGTGTTCAAAAAATTTAAGACTCCTTCGGATTCTTCACAGCTTCAGATCAACAGATAAGTTGCTTCTGTTTTTACATTGCCAAGGACAAATAATTAAACGATGTCTACTGGAGCTGCTCGTGGAAAATTGAGAAATACATTAGAAGCATAAAGAACGGTAACATGTGAAAACTAATATTAACCGATTTCATATTCTAGGAAAATAACCACGGCATGTTTATTGCCAAACTTTTTTTTTCTATAGTTTGCATCGGAAAGGCACAGAGAGAGAATACGCTGCTGGAGATGTAACAGAGAAAACATGACATGGCAGATGACTAGACATCTCCTGTAGGATACTCACGGGGAAAGGTTCAAAACAATTTATAAAAATCAGCAGGCCAAAGAATGTTTTCAGCCATTACGCAACCCACAAGACCATGAAGATCTGAGGGAAGGACACGATACACATATAAAAACAAAACCTTTTATGTTAGCTGCATTTTAAAGATTAATTTTAAAACGTTTTCTTTCATTCACTCGGCTTACAGAAACACCGAATGACTTTTTTCTCCTATATGCACAAACTTTAGAAATGAACATTTAGTATGTCCACTGAATGCGATTAGGAACAAATCAATGACAAATACGGAATTGTTTATTTATTCTTTATTATGAAGTGAGACAAAATGCCTGACGTTGGTGTGCTTACATCATTCAAATACTGGTCAAAAATTCCCAGGGGAAAAACTCCAGAAATAAGGTTATTTGATTCTTTACATGTGTAAAAATCTTAAATTCCAAAGGATTATTTACAAGGCTTCTTGCAATAAACAGTTAAGTTCCTTTTACTCTTACAAAACAGAGGTCAAGCTAATACAAGGTCTTTCTACCTGAATCTATAGATTTGTGCTACTTTTTAAAGTTGGAAATGTTCATAATGAAGTGCTTTAAAGACAAACCTGAGGGATTTCCACGTGGCAAAAACGAGGCCCCTTTAATTCTCCACTTCAATCCGAGTCTAAATACAGTGCAAATATTGTTTGCATGGAAGTGAACCCTCACTTTTCCCCGATGTGAAATGGTGATGTGACGGGGCGGTATTTTTGCCTCGGTCGGGGTCCCGCAGATTTGAAAAAATGTTCAGAATTGCTTGCAGCTGATCTCTCAGACCCGCAAGCCTACTTTCTAAATCTACGTTAAATTAGAGGCAGGCAGTGCATTAACATATATAAAAGGCCCCCCTTCCCCCCTCCCCCGGTTTATCCTCTAATACTACGTTGGCGTCTCCCTGATATTGAAATTTTGTGTGACTACAAGGAATACTGGATAAAACCATACCTGATTTTTTTTTAAAAACCGTTATAGGTACTATTTCTTTATTTTTAAAAATACCATGCATTAAGTCGTTATTGCTCTATAGTTCCTTATGAGTTTCCCAAGAAATATTGCCCACGGATGCTATCTAGGTTTTGGCAAAATCCAAAGCTTCATAAAATTGGCATAGATTTAAATTCTTTTTTGCATGCAATAACATTAAAAAGGTAGCAAACTGAAATAAAAAATACGTTACTCAGAAAGTGGCAAATGCTTTGGCATATTGATGACGAAGGCTTTGCAAAAGAATAATAAATTATAAAGTGCAAATAAAGACTTGACACAGTTTATGGTTAATAGAGAGTAAGAAGACAAAGAAATGAATGAATAAAGTTTTACCTCAATGCTGAACACTTTGTGGTCACTGGCCGCAGTAAAATAATATCCCATAATAAAAAGGTTTGACCTTTGTGAGAAGAGACATTTTAAATGCCTTCACCGAGTTTCAGCAAAATTAAACGATTTTCGCCTCTATACGTCTGAACATAGGGACACGACTGAAGAAACGGAAAACAAAAGTATGCTAACTACATGCGAAAAATCCGTCTTTTCGTTTGTTGAGAAAAATCGAGGAAAATGTGTCATAATCAGTTTTCAAAGAAAAAATGAGGAAGATACGTTTATTTTCGAATGGAAGTCATGCTTCGAGAGGACTTAAAGGCGAGAACGCGCCTTTAAAACACGCGGACTCATAGTGCTTGTTCAGGTAGGACTTCAGAGCAAAGGTCTTGTTGCATCTTTTACATTTATAGTGCTTGAAAGCGGAGTGCGTCTGCATGTGCGCGCGCAGGTTGGAGCGGTCAGCGAACGCTTTTCCGCAGTGTGCACATCCGAAGGGTTTCTCGCCCGTGTGTGACCTCATGTGTCCCTGCAGAAGCCAAGGCCTGCTAAACGCCTTGCCACATATGTCACATTTGTGCTTGAGGTCGTGGGTCAGCAAGTGCATGGCCATGGCGGGCATGGAGACGTACACCTTCCCACATGTTGGGCACTTCTTAGCCATCTTGCTATCTATGCTACGATGCGTCTGCTTGTGTCTGCTCAGGTTGGAGGACGTAGCGTACGTTTTTCCGCACTCGTTGCACGTGTGGCGCTGTATGTTCCTAGGACTGCTAATGGCTTTCCTCCTTGACCTCCCGTCCGTGATGAAGAATGCATCCACTGTGTACCCTTCACTCACGGCATTGTCTCCGTTGATGTAGCCAGATGAGATCTCCGACTGCGGGCTGTCTGGTTGGTCGGAATCCGGCGCTCCATAATCACCGTGCATGCCGTCGTAGATGGGTTCTGGAGAGGGCACTTTCATGGCATTTTCGCTATCCCCATCGTACACTGCCGGGGTGATGTAGTCTCTAATGTACCCTGTTATTGAAAGAACAGGGTGTTTATTAAAATTTTCATTGTGGCATGAAATGGAATTATACGTGTAATTTCCGCTCAGATTCATAATTACAGCCTTTTACAGTACATCTAAAGACTACATTTACAGTAAACACTTATCAACTTCTAAGAAAGGTCATTTTCTTTCAGTGGTCCAACCAAGCATAATCTGTCAATTTCTTGAATTCATTTATATTTCTAAAGAACAAAGGCAAAACCCCACGTCTCTAATAATAATTTCATTGCTGTTTTAACAAGCATTCCTAACGGGCGAGTCACTATCAGTAAAAAAAACACGCTGTCTTCTATCCCTATTTCACGGTTGTAAGCATTCCTTTGAACATCTCGCACCGTTCTTTCTAACAGCACACATCTTAGGTCAATCAATGTATTCACGAGTATATAACACAGGGCGAAAACAATAGTTTGATCATAATCAACCTTTCAATTAACAGCGATGATGTATTACATTACGTTAAAAAAAAATAAAAAAAATAAATAACGGTGAGGTGATACGGAAAAAACATATGTGTTTGATTCGGCATATGGGTCATAACAACGAAGTTTCACGCGCACCGATACACGATGCACACTTGTAGGAAGCGGAGAATCTCACGCTGTCCGACAATAACAATTTTCACCTTTTCGTTTTCCTTAACCTGTCGAGTGTTTCCCACCGAACGAGTACATCCAACCCCATGAAAACGTGCGTAGTCGACAGTTTTGATATTCTGTTGCGTACGGCTTAAAAGGCATTGAAGCTGATTTAGCATAAACTATCGACATACTTTAATCACGTACGTATTGCAAAGCGTGTCATTGTTTGAAAGACAACGAGCAATAAAGAATAGAAATTTCACACTTGTATACATTTTTATACAATTGGCAAGAAATCCGTTCATTTACCTTTTTCGTGAAAACGTATATTGAGATCGGTTCTGGACCTTCCATAAGAGCTCTCTAGATCAGCAGATGAAAAATCATCAAGCTTAACCTTTTTAACCAGGAAAGACCTTGGCATGTTTTGATGCTGCACGAAACGCTCGTCCGGCACGAAGTCTTTCTCTCTTCATACAACGCTGATGCAGACTGTTTGACAGTGGAATGGCCTCGCCGTGCCGAGATTCAAACGCCAGCACAGAGCACACGCAGACCCTCGCTCGTTTTGCCTTGCTGCTGACGTTTCGCTGGACAGAAATGCAACTTCAGCACTGGATAGCTCCCCTTCCGTGGCACGCGCAACAATACGGGCTGAGCCTCCCGCAGTGAGATGCCCGTTCCTGCTTGCTCGTGCAACCCTTGCTATTAGAACTGCGAAAACAGACGGAGAGAAAACGTTTAACGCTACTTTAGAAATATAAACGCTCTAGTACTGAAAGGTTGCAAGTTTAAGGCGTGCTGTTGCAAATGATCACAGTTCAGAATTAATTGCATTCAAAAGCGAAATAAAACAAAGAGGGAAAATTGCGTTTCAGATGAATAGCTGATCGTTTTAGTGTCTCCCTCTCGTGCAGCCTCCCTACATCAAGGTCTAGGATATCTGAAGTCCTGTTGATCAGCTGTTGGGATTTATAGGGCTGCGATCAGGTGGGAGATGGAAATGGAAGTGCTTAATTTAATCCATCAAAAAATCTCCCGGGAACAACATTGGACTGGAATGATTTATTGACGCTGTTACTCGTTTCCCCTCTCTCATTTTATCGAAACAAACCGCCATGTTCTTGTTAAATAAGTACGACATTTATCCTTACTTTATTAATCATCATATTTGCTAATAAATGCTGATTTTCACAAAACATTGATCGAATTGCAATGAACGATAATTATGTTTTGCTGTTCCATATGCTTGATGAAAACGTGTTCTTTAACAAAACACATAAAACATGATACATTTATGAAGAACATTAAAAAAATTAACGGCTTACTGGTTAAATTACAACTTTTAAAAATTGAATTACAACGGTGTATTTCACTGTTCCCGAGAACAATAAGAGCAATATGAGAGTGATCCGGGACAGTAGTTGTCCTCATACAAATTAAATTCCGCAAAATGTGCCACTTTTACGATATCCTCCCTTCCGCTCTCAATTTGCAACGGACAATCGTATCGGAAACCATTAAACCAAAGGTTGGATGTGGCCTAAAGTTTGCAGGTCACTCTTTTACATCACGCCATGTAAACCAATGGTGTCCTTTATATGTAAATGAGAAGAGAGGAGTAACAAAAAATCAGTTTCCTTAATGATTCTTTCGGAATCTATGTCTGCAGTTAACGACGGTCGAGGAAAAAGAGTGCATCGTGTTTAACGTGTCCTTTTCGAGTTACTGATGTGCTGCTGTTGTATCGCAGGATAGTGCCGGCACAGTTCTAATAATTTTAATTAGACTTAATACTTTAAAAATAATTCTATTTTATATTTTATTATGTAACGCACACACGGAACTTTATTTTATATGGTGTCGTTGCATTGTCATCATGGCTAGTGTGAATATTATTAGACATTGTTTTTTTCTGTATCTGAATTGGCATCACTTATTTGTAATTATTGCCACAAACAGGTCAGACCCAAACACTTTCTTTTGGATCTAAATATGTAATGCAGTGTTCTACGTTCATCCGAATAGCTTTAAATACACAACAAAAGAACTGTCAAAAGAACCGATGGCGGCTTCCGATTCAGCTCAACGTTTCCCTCTTCCTTTGAATTCTCTGTCTTTTTTTAAGAACGGAGCGGGGAAAAAAATGTGCGTTGCTTTGCTGTTAACACGTCGCATTGTCCCCAGCGGCTGGCAGAGAGGTGACCTGATGTGTTTATCAAAAAGTCATGCGAACAGCTCATTTGTTGAATGTTCTCTAGAACTGCTGATTTCAGCTGAAACCAGGGAAAATATAGAAACTGCCCTCATTTGCATAATAACACCCTGAGATGTGCTATAATACTGAGATGACTTGTCAGATTCCAAATCAAAAGACTCATTGGCATTTAATTCTCACATGTGATTTTAAATAAAAAATATCCACATCAATGTATGCATTGTATTGTTCTCATCCAAGTTTTTTTTGTTTTTTTTTTTTTTTTTTGTTACAAATGTACCTTGTTGCTAGAAAACGCCATATACACAAATGTCAAAGTGTATCTAATCGTTATATCAGTACTGTAAAAATATTGACTAGAAAAATACATGGTCATAACTCTTTAATGTTTTATACTGCCTTATTGCAGACTTCGTGATTAACGTAGAAAGATGTCCTGTGACTATTTATTGCAAAACGTGTGCTTTAAAATAAACATTGTAATTATATGCAAGAGAAAAAATCAGTGATTAAAATCAGTATATAAATGGTACCTGCCAGTAACATAATTACATGTAAATGACTTACCACTTTAGGTGGCACACGTCGTTAGATAGCACCAGCACACAGACCTCACCTTTTTTGGAAAACGTTTGGGGTTATTGAGTACTGGCATGGGGGCAGCCTCAGACATTCCAAAGGTCCACCCGAAAAAACCAACAAACAAGAAAATGGCCTTGCACCTTATAAATGTACCAGCTGACTGTTCCAGACCAATACGCAAGCCATATGAGATGGCCATTAGGCGCCCTGTCCCTGGGCTCGCCCCCGAGGACCTGGGTGCTACACAGTTCCAGCTGGTGTGCATGCTCAGTACCAGCCGTGTGTGGGGGTAGGGGGGGGCACGCAGCTGTGGAGGCGAGTCCTGGAGAGAGCAGAGGAATAAAAGAAAGGGGTGTCTGCTGCTATTAAATGGCCATGTTTAATCAAGGTCTGCATAATTGTTCTGGCCTGGATAATTTTATTGGCACCTATCAGACTCAAGCTGGTTTAAAGGCACGGTGGCAAGACCCATTCTTGGATTTGTTCCCAAGCCCATGTGTTTCCACGTCTGAAGTTGGGACAGGGGAAGGGTGACACAGGTGCACCCTTGGCAGGGGACAGTGAGGACCACGAGAAGCCAGGGTTACGCTAGAGGACAGGCTAAGGAGATGAGAAAAGGGGTGGTGATGTGAACGATAGAGAATGGGTCAGCTAAAGGTGTGGAGGGGCTGAAGTATTGGCGGTAGAGAGGAAAAGAGAAAAGACTGGGGGGTTGGGGGGGCAGGAAATGTAGGGTGCATCGTTCAAAAGGACGTCTCTTTCCAACTTGTGAAAATGACTTTTTAGTCAGTTTATTTGGGCAGCAAATATGCTTTCGTAATAGTTGCATTTTAGTGCAGTGTGAAAGAGTGGAAGTCTAATGTGGATCATGGTTATTAGGGGCTTAGCTAATAGGTATGTGCTCCGTGCTTCTCGTGATCATAACCGTGTTTTATACAAGATGGCAATTACATTTGAATAACAGCAATTACCATCTTCAAGTGTTTGCTGCAAATAAATGGACTGTAAGGAGAACATCCAGAAGCAGAAGAAAAGATCTCAGATTTTGGTCTTCAGTATTTCCTTTGGGGGAAGTATCATGGACAGCAGGTTGGTCCACCTGTGTGCCTGTGTGTGTGTGTGTGTGTGTGTGTGTGTGTGTGTGTGTGTGTGTGTGTAGAAGACCACAATGACCTGGGAGAGAGCGCAGAATTGACTGGGAAATGTTCAAAACAGGAGGGAAGCCACTTCGCTAATGGACTGAATCAGCTCCTAAGTTAGTATAACAAAAGTATTTTAGGAAGAGCATTTCAATTTGGGTGAGAACGGGTGGCAAAGCACTTCCCTAATGGACTGAATCGACTCCAAAGCTGCTCTGGTAAAAATACTTCAGGGAGAGCCGTTAAATTCCCGCGCCCTGTACTGATGTCGCATCTGACAGTGATTATCACATAAGTGTAAATGAACTTTTTCATCTTCGTGTCACGCCCTGGTGAGAAATAAAAAGGAAGCAGTACAAGTACAAAAGCGTGGCTAAATAGGTGTACAATAACTAATACAGTGTAGTAAATAATTAGTGTACAGAAGAAGAGTTGTATTTCAAAACACGCTGGATACAAATGCTAGATGATACCTGATTTAATAAGAAACAAAGGAAACTGGGCACTAACAGTGTGTGAGAATTAGCTTTTTTTTCCTACCTTTGATGTTTTGTCAGTTCTGTTTTAAATTAGACAGCGGTCATAAAAGTAAAGAAAAACAAGGTAGAGGGGAAACTTTTTCCTAATAATTTTAGGATTGTACAGGTCATGCCAATGACACTGTAGCAAGATTTAGGAAAAACAATTTAAAAATAACAAACCCAGTAATATGTACAATTGCTCAAGAAACACATAGCCAGCCAAAGTATCAGTGTCTGGACAGAAGTGTCAGGGTGAAGAGGTGTGCCTAAAGTGGTAATTTATTTTTGTTCTTGTGTCATTTATTAATTAGCAGCATTTATCACACCCTTCACACAGCAATCTCACCTTCGCGTCTCATCATATTTCAGTCTGCTTCAGCCACGACTGTACTTAACAGACAAGAGACACAGATAAGTTGGCAGGACTCAGATCAGCTTCTCTTTCTAAACTCCTGAGAAAAACAGATCCGCACTCCTCAGTCTCTGTTTAACACTGAGCTCGCAATTTAACGTTTTTGCTTAGAACCCAGCCTGCTATGAAGTTCATTAACCTCGTGCTAAATGTGCCTCAGCCGCAGCTGAAGTGATCGAGACTGCATTACATTTGAACGCTATTAAACAAATTGTTTTGAAGTATCTGTATTAGCTCCATTATTCTGTTAACTCAGCACACTAGATGTGTTAGGACCAATCCATGGGCATGGTGTGGGCATGAAGAACTATGTGGAAGCATTTCTATTCAAAGGCCTGATGGTCTTACTCTCACTGCAACCAAGGAGGTTTGCACAGCAATGTCCTGGTTTCACCTGCCACTGTCTTACCACGCCCATTGATATTCATGCGGTAGGGATCATTGCACGTGGTCAGCTGGCCGTTGAATCCCACTGCCATCGTTGTGTTGTTCCGCTTTAAACAAAACAAAACTAGATGAATCCTTTTTGCTTTCTCATTTTTGTCCCAAACAATCCAGTTCCCGTGCCTCTTTCTCCAGAACTCAGAGTTGTCTTGTGTTCAGTTCCTCTTAAATCACTAGAAACCGTCTACTATTTGTCTGCAATACAGCAGAAATTAACATACATATTTAAGTCAGAACCAACTCGCCTAGTGGTGACACAAGTCTTGCGTCAAATGCAAGTTGCGCGCACGTTAATGCAGAATTGCAAATTATTAAAAAAAAGATATTATGGATGGTGTCAAAGATTTAGATTTCTATGTATTGCTTATATGGAAATAAAGTACAACCACTCGCATAACTGCGCAATATAGCCTGTAGGAATGTAGTTTTACCCATTTTGGAGGAAATGAAAGAACAAAAATCATTACATTCCACAGACAGCACAACATTGCTGTGTCATATGCTATAAAAAAGAACATATTTTCACAGCCTGTGCTGCTGAAGACAAAGATATACCAATATTCACTTGTGTTCTGTTAATGTGGTTACACACTCCCCTGCCTTGGTCTATGGTGAAATCGTGAATAGGCCCTGTGAGTTACCCAGTTATAAGCTCCACCCCCAAGGGGCAGGGCTACAGCTTGACCTTTCACCTCTGTATCTAAGCAACATAAAAGACTCACACACAAGTTTGTTCAGGTGGTTCACTGATCAAAAATATTGTCTAATTGCTGGATTTACCAATCAGAAATGAGTGCACCAAAATATCTGGGAACTTGTAAAGGAGTGTATTTTTAGTAGACATTTGTCAACTCACACACAAACTGAGTTAATGAGTTGTTATTAATGGTGTTTATTTACACTGCTCTAAAAGACACTGTAACAAAACATTTTACTCCACAAACCTAGCAATAAAGAAAAATCACCCATCATTAAACACTAATTAAGGAAAAAGAAAGCTAGGTTTAAACCGAATCCGTTGTTCTTAGCTGTTATATTGCTGCAGTGCAGCTAGGCTTTGCTTTGGTGGGTGTTTCACGTTGCCACAAGCTCAGCTAACGCTTGTGTCGCATCTCCGAGACGCGCCCCTGAACGCCACTGAGACATTACAGAACAGGCCGGAATCAGTTCAATAACAGAGACTCGGGGCAGCAGAGGAAAAGGAAAAAGAGTTTGTGTGTCCCAGATTGGCACCTAAGGGCCTAGATGTGCAGCGATGCCTCCTGCTTTGCCTGAGACTCATTTCCAGGTTATGAAAGCGAGGGCCTCGCAGCTCAAGAGCCAGCACGCTGGAGCAAAACTTAGGACGCCGCATCCGTGAAACAAAAATGATGAATTTAACAAAGAAACAAAAACAAAAGAGATCCAAAGAAGAACAGCAGCAGGACTACAGACATACGTGTGGAATCACACGCGTCTTTATTAGATTTTTAATGTGCTTGCTAAGTGATGAACTCTCTGCTGTGTGTGTTTACAGAGTACCCTGTTCTGGGCGTGTGCCCTACACCTACAACAGAATGCTTTGTGCCCTGTCTTATTGCCCAGGTTTCATGCCAGGCCTTTGTGACTTGGTAAAAATACTTTGAGGGGTGTATTTCTGGCATGAGAGAATTTGTTGAGCGGAAATGTGCTTGATTTTGGGAGCTGTGGCTGGGAACTGAAAACCTCATCATTTCTTCATCGCCTGGATTCTCAGAGTGTAGCTGAAGCCCTCTGACCCCTGACCTCTCGGGCTTTCATGCTCAAGGGGCAGTAAGTGTGGAGGGGGCCAGAGAAGGGGGGGCGGCTACACGAAGGGGGTCCGACTGTGGGACAGCAGCTCCGCTCTTTCTCTGGAGGAAAAGGCACCTATGCCCCTGATCTGTCCTGGTGTGGGGACAAGGGGACGACATTAATCTTATTTGTCATAACCACTCCCAGGGGGCACCCCACCAGCATCGACTGGGGAGGGGAGGGTCGGCCGGACCCCCTTTATCTCACCCCAACAGTCTGCGAGGCTAATTAGATGTGAAAGTTAAAGAGGCTGAAATAGGGACAAAGGCGTCATTATGCAAATTCTGTTTGATTTTTGTCTGTTCCCTCCAAGCCGTGCTCTTTCTTCTGATGCTGTGTACTGGTCCTGCAAAAGCAGAAGTGGATCCCTCACTGAGCAGCAAAGCCGGGAGCGAGCGGGTCCCAGTACTCCCAGTGAGATGAATCAGCCACCGCAATCGGTGTAATTGGGCTTTTTTTTTTTTTAACGCACAATCCTGGTATAATTGAGCTTGTGTTGCTGCTGCTCTTCGTTTGTTGCCCAGGGACGAGTCTTGGACAACGTGTTTTGATCCCAGCAAAGTTCAGAGAGCAGCGCATCGACCGCGGGTTACGGATAAGCGAGAACAGGCGGGGAGGAGCTCTGGGTGGGAGGACTCGCGGTTACTGGAACAGTTTTCGGCGTAACAGACGTCTAACAGGAAACGTTTACAAATCACTTAAATTATAAGCTGCTTCCCTCCAGTCACGTAGTAAGTAGATGTATAACAAATCTTGTACGATGTAGGATTGTACTAGAATATTGCCCTTCCGTCCTTATGGTTTTCTTCTTCAAAGAACTATCTCATTTACTTGTGAAATATTAAAGCTTAAGTCTGGGATAAATATTGGACAGGCTTTCCCAGAATTCTTAGTGTTTGCAGAGCTGTAAGTTCAAGTTTCACACGTGCTCTGTAAGTTAAAACAGATAACAGTGGGGCACAAATGGCTAAGATATCATGAGAGGAATGAAAAAACGTTTTACATAGAAAAGAAACACTCCCTGCTCCTGTAATAGTTGCTTGAACATTCAACACCGTGCAGCGAGTGCAGAAATAACGCATGTGGTGAGAGGTGGCCATTAGAGGCAAGCGCTTCCCTCTTGCAAGGGACAATCTAATCTTCCAAATCTTCTGACCTTTAATTATAATGATACAGCCATTGTCTCCACAACTCAGTGTCTGTATCATTATATCAGCAGAAAGGCGGCAGGACGGTGGGAGTTCAGCCATTGTCATTAGCAGGGAGAGGTGTAAAAACATCCAGGCCAATATGTTTTAATGAAGAATACATAAAGAGATTAGAATAAAGGAAGGGCCACTGGTAAATTGAGAGTACACATGCGGAGCAGGGAACTCTAACCTGTTTTACATAGAGTCTGCCGTCAGGGGAATTGAGGAGATTAGCATTTTTATTGCGCCGCAAAGCCACAGAATCGCGGGCTGTTCCAGCAGGCTGCACCCGGCCCCCCGGCCCCCCAGCATCCCGGCCCCCGGCCCCTGGCCCGTCCACTGTGTCATCGGTTCTCTCCTGCACACGCACACAGACACAGACGCTCGTGAGGAATTTTTGGACTCAAAAGCACAGGCAGTATGCTTGTGTGTGTGTATGTGTGTGTGTGTGTGTGTGTGTGTGTGTGTGTGTGTGTGTGTGTGTGTGCACTCGCATATTAAAGTGTACATCACAGATGTGGTGTGTAAATCTAAGGCCCACTGGAAACAGAGGCCTAAACCAGCCTAAAACAAACAAAAGAAGAGAAGGAAGGGAAGGCTCCTGGGGGCAGGGTCGGGGAGGGGGGGGGGGCACAGAGACTCGAGGCATATTATCAACGCGAGTCAGTGCACTGCGCCGCTGCCGTGCCCCGCCATCGCCACACTGCCATCTGTGTGCGAGCGCCGCGCTCTTTGTGGAGTCTCGTGTGGGATGACTTTGGGCTCACAAAAGCAGCCGCGGGCTGCAGCAAATCAGAGGAGGTGCAGTATCAGTTAACACTCTACTGGGCTCTTTTCAATTAGCCTGCTCTTTCCCTCAGCCTTATTGCATCTTTTACCACCTGAGGAAGACGCCATTTGGAATTGTATTAGATAAGCTTTTTTCTTTGAATCAGATACTCACTTCACACCCACGCCACCCCACACACACACACACACACACACACACACACACACACACACACACACACACACACACACACACACACACACACACTTATTATTCCTGCAAAAATCTTTTCTGGGCAAATAATTTAGGAGAGGCCTTTGTTTAGTTCTGTGATGGAGCGCGTGAGTTTGGAAAAGCGAAACGCCGCGATCAGCCTCTTGCCTTTTCTCTCTCGAGTTTGTGTGGGAAGCCAATCTCATTACCCTCTAAACAGGAGGCACGGAGTCTATTCGTGTAGAGGTGCACACGTCACACACAGAATGATGGGATGTCGGTGGCCCTTCGTGCTGATAACCTCTCCGCGGCGTGTGTGGCGAGGAGGGCGTAATGTCTGCCCCCCCCCCCCCATTTCTCAAACACTCACGCACATTTACTGGGGGGTCGGCGGCTGGGGGAGGCACACAGTGAAGCAGTCTATTGGGGGGATACATGAGATAGGCGCATTAGGAGATATAGGCAAGACATTTGTACAAGCAAACATTGATCACGCCTAATTCACTTTGCGCAGGAGAGGCCAATCTGGCGGTGGGCAAGAGCCGCTCATAAAAACTTCTCTTAAGGCATCGGCCGTTTCATTACTGTTCACTGGCCTGGAGCAGGCTTTTCTTGTGGCCTGCTTGGCCCAGGGGCTGCGGATGCTGTTTACTGACGCCATGCCATGGTGTGATTAAAGACATTGCAGAACAGAGTTGTGCTGTGGGAGTCAGAGTGGCCCACGAAACTCAGAGAATGTGACATTGTTCGGTCACCGATGCTGATTAGTAACACTTTTGCCAATTATGTGTGTTCTCCTTTTTATTTTCTTTCTTCCTCCTGTTTCTCTGTGAAGCAAATTAAAAATAGGTGCACCTCAAAGAGAAAATTTACTGCATGTATGCAAACCTTTCACGTACATTATAGACAATGCAAATCAGAACACAGTTCATTGTGCTGTTATTACACTTTCGTTAATGACGAGTCCACGCTCAATAATAGTCGGAAATAGTTACAGATTTACAAAACTGAGAAAAGTCTTAGGAGTCTTAGGAGTTTAGGACACAAGTTTTTCTATACAATACATACAAGTGTACTTTGGTATGAATGTTATCAAGGTCTCTGTGAGTTGTATGGCTGTAATTGAGATGCCCAGGTTAAAATTAAAGATATAGCAACGTTTTAAAGTTGTGTGCCTCCCTGTTAGCGGGAATACACATACCCATGTGTCTTGAAGTGTAACGGGAGTAACTCAAAAACTGAGAAATACTATTGCTATTTTCGTCTTCGACTCCTCAAAGGTCCAACCTCGAACATTCTTTATACTCCTCGCTTTCAAAGTAACAAACATATGTGTGTCGATTTACCTTATTAAAAATGCCAGTTCGGCTGACTATTCCCCACTGCCTTGTTTATGTTTATCAATGCCGTTTTAAAAAAGCTTTTAACCACGGTTGTTTTTTGAAGTCATTTTTTTTTCATTTTCTTCAAATGAAGGCGTACTTAAAACACGTGTGCTCCTTTTTTTGGCTCTTTCCGTTCGGGGTCCTTTGACCCTCCTCCCTGTGCATCTGAGCCTCCTTGAGCACCTGGCCCAAAAACAGGTTCTAATGAAGGATGTGATCAAGCAGCTAATTAAGAAGTGTCAGGGAGCGCGGTGGGCCTGATTAACGGCCACCAAGGGTGTGGGCGGCCGGCGTTGGCAGGGCCGGCAGCTCCAAAGACCCGTCGGGTCGTCAGTTCTCCTCAGCACCAGTCGGAGTACCGAAATGGCGTGCAGCCACACACAAGCCTGCGTCTTGCATTCTCTCTTAATTAAACCATAAGAAGTGTCCGAGGCCACCGGTGCAGTTTGAATTGCGGCGATGTCCTCTGCAGGAGGATTTGGGTGTCAAAAGAGTGGATTTCCAACATGAAATGGAATCAGAGTGATGTCGTATGTGCAGATAGGCTGTGTGTCACTTGTTTGTTAAATTTTAGCAGAGTCTCCCCTGTTTTGAGCCTTTGGCTATCTGGGATAAGCTCCAGGTCACACCCAGCCCCAGCTGAAATAAGTGGTTTGGTAGTGGATGGATGGGTGGGTGAATTAATGGGTGGAAGTAAATGTTTTAGTGCTTTTGAAATACGAGTCAGGTATTTCAGTCTGTATGAAATGCTGGGTTCTGTACTGCTGTATCCTTACAGGTAACCAAGAGAAGACTTACAAGAGTGCTTAGGGCTAATAGAAAAACAGCTACTATTCAGACATTAAAAATCTCATTGACCCAAAAAAAAAACGCCTAGTGTTTATTTACAGGATATATACATGTCTGTGTAATATCGCATAAGCATAATGGTTCTACAGCAAGCTGCTATGCTCCCTGATCCAAAAGCTCTTTAAATGACATCTTATTTAGCTAAAGATTTTGCTTGTGACTGAGTATTTGAGTGGCTCGCTTTGGAAAACAGGATCAGAAGACAGTTGGGTATTTCAGAGCAAATAACGGCCTTTATACATTGGCGACAAAGGGCTTTGTGGGCAGGGGGTGGGATGGGGTGCTATGTGACTGTAGTTAGCTGCCAAGTTGCCCAAATGATGCCACCAAGCAAGTCAACATCGTGGAGGTGGGGGGGGGGGTTGTGCACACCCATGTGGGTTACCACAGTCGTGCGGCAACATGGGGCCCAATTAAAACAAAGGAGAGGACGTGTAACATTCATAACGGTGATTAACATGACAAACAGCCACACGCGTGTGCCCTGGCTGGGGCCTGGGCTGCCAGTGAGGCACGGTGTCCCTGCACACTCAGGTACCCCCCCTCCCAGTCCCCCTCCATCCCCACAGATGGTGCAGGTGACTAAGTCTGTCTCTACCTCTGTCTTTACCTCTCTCAGAAAGACAGCACATTGTACTGGACACATGCACCAGAATGTAAATATCTACAGCGCTATGACAACCTGTGATTAATTACTCCGCACTCTAGATAGACAATGTCTCAATTTATCATCAATTGTTAAGCGGCTCCGCCATCAGAGAGACTTTTCACCACGTGGTCCTGCTGTGGCACCAGTTTTTGCTACTGATAAGGATTAACTGACCTTCGGTTAAAAGTGTATATACCCCATTTAAAATAGTTCTGCAAAAATGCCTCTTTAATGTGTTATTACTACTGCTGTGTTTGTATTTAAAGATGCTTCAGTGTGAGTAAAAAGAGATTAGCTAATACATTTAATTTTTTTTTTTGAGTTGCAGAAAGTGAGTTGTAACTGAGCACACTATAGATTTGGGTCTTTGAAACATTCCACTGCGTTTAAAAGATTTTGCCATATTGTTTGATTTCTCACTTCAAGATTCTTGTAAATGGCACGCATCCATTCTTTACACAAGCACAGCAATGACCTCCACAACTTACATAAAACTGACTCCTGTGAAGAGTGAGATCCTATTTATGTACGCTTTCTGTGCAAGAGTAAGCTGAGAAAATGATAGCATCACACCCCGCTATGCTAAAATGGAGGATAAAATGATTTATTGAGCATTTCCAGGACAACGTTACATCTGTCAGCATTGTTTTGCCATGGTCAGAAGCTGATAACATCACAGCTGTGTGGTGTTTAGAACACTGTTCTCTCCTGTTTTAGTGGCGTTGCAATGGCTGCGTTTTGTTCCTTGTCATTCGTGGGGGTGGGGGGGTTATTTTATTCAGGCTCATATTTGACAGCATGGGGAATTTCAGTGAAAGACAAGCCAGGAGATTTATGCAAGTTCAACATGTATTTCCAAAGCTTAGCTAACAGGAGACAATACACAGTATGTGGGGTTTTTTTTACGGAAGCTTCAGCATGTCTTACATTGCTGCCTGTTTTAACTTTCACACACCTTCCTGGCTAAGGGAGGAAACGTTGCCATGCATTCGTATGTCTTCAGGTGGTTAAGTTAACTTGATGTTTTCCCTTTTTCCCAGAAGCCACTTCTGTTTTGTCCAGAGAAGACGCCTCATGTGAGTATCCCCGTGGGAACGTTTGGACCACGGTACCTGCAGTCCTGGTCCATCACTGCCTGTTAGTTGCACAGGAAGTGTTGCGATGTTGCATTAGGGTCCGAATGTCCGTTTCAGCTCGACTGTGGTTTCCAGCCCCAGGGCCCTCTGTAGGAAACTAAGGCAGCAATGAGCTGGCTTTTTGAAGCAAACATTATCCTCACGGTGAGATTCTTTAGGACTCTGCTGTTCTCTGCATTTTCTTGGAGTCTGGGTCTTATGTAATCTGCTGACTGGAGTTCATGTCTTGTTCCTTCGCCGTAGCTGAAGTCTGTTCCAGCTGTGTTAGTCACGTAGCTGGAGGCTAAACCTTCATGCAGACAGGCAAAACTGTCTCCTCCATTTGTTATTTTAACAGAATACTCCTGATTACGGATGTTGCTCTGAAGTGGCCTTATCTAACCGCTAATTCGCTTTTAAGTGGCGAACGTCTGTGTGTTCTTTCTTAGGAATGGCCTGATTTTCCTAATTCACTGCTTTAATGGGGTGAGACTCCAGAGTCACCGTTTAATGACACTTACTGAGGTCAAGCTGAAATGTTACTGTAGCCACTTATACCTGCTTTTAGTAATAGATAATCACCTTTACTCCTTCAGAGGTGTTCTCTGCTGTGATATTTTTTCCTCCCTTACGTTTCACCAAGAAGGTATCTGCGTTGAGCTGCTCGTTGGACACCCTTGTTCTTATGTCATTTAACCCCGTTTGTCCCCCAGTTACCTACAAGTGTACCTGTTTGAATGGAGGCTGCTTTTACATCTAATATTGGCTGATAAATCTGTCTTGCTTTTTTGAGTAGACAGAGCAGATGAGATAATAATAATAATAATAATAATAATAATAATGTGGTATTGCATTTATGGCTTAAAAGTAAAATTCATATAAAAGCTGATGGAAATGTCCTGACAATTATCCACCACACAGCTATTACAAACACACATGGGGAAAAGGGGAACATTACAGCTCTGAGGAGTAGGGTCAGCTGTTTAACCGCAGTGTTTGCTGAGAATCGATCACAGAGGCCTGAGCATTCTCCCAGTCGCCTCCCTCAACGGGGGCTACAGTTGAGTGGACACGTTAACCGAGGGGTTTACTCAATTTTTCCAGGGGGCTGCCAGAGCTCCAGCAGGTCCTCTTCACTGTGCATCTCACAGTGAGATTGTGTGTTTTTCTTCTCCCTTTCGTGTCTGTCTGTCGGATTTGGCTGCCAGGGCACCCCCCCCTCCCCAGTGCAGCCCCACACCTGGCTCTCCAGAAGACTCCTATTATTTTTTTGGAATGGAAGCTCAGGTAGAAACCAAAAACAGTCTACTCACTCCTGAAGACAATTGGTATGTACCCAAGGAAAGTCAGCCTGTACCCAAGGATGGTCGGCCTGTACCCACGGAAAGTCAGCCTGTACCCGAGGATGGTCAGCCTGTACCCAATGACAGTTGGCCTGTCTTTGAGGACAACCGGCCTGTACCCGAGGACAGTCAGCTTGTACCCAGTGACGGTCGGCCTGTATCTGAGGAAAGTCAGCCTGTACCCGAGGATGGTCGGCGTGTACCAGATGACGGTCGTCCAGTACCTGAGAATGGTTAGTGTGTACCGAAGGGTGCTCAGCTTGTGCCCAGGGCACATCCAAGTCATTAGTAAAGATTGGCAAATGTGGCAAATGTTACCACACATCTCATTGAAATCCATTACACCACCCCAATGGAACTTAGTAAAATTAATGGTTTAGACAATGGCAATTCTCTAGGATTTCCAGAATTATGCTTTGGTTTTTGAAAAGCAGGACTTCCCACAAGGACTTGAACTCTATAAAGTTATAGCAAAAATTCTTCCAAGACTTATTCTGAAATAATGTCAGATAGAATAATGTAACTTTTCGTACAGAACCACATATAGTACTACATTATACTGACAAAAATTTACTGCAATGGGTTGGCACCTGTCCAGGCAAAAGCTCATCTTGCAGCCTGTGCAGCCTGGAATAGGCTCCATGACACCCAACACTGTCCAGAGTGAGGAGTTGGAAAGTAAGTAAGAGACAAGAATATAACAACCACCGATTTTAAAAATAATGGCACTCAGTGATATTAATTGAATAAAGTATATTGACCCAACTGTGAGAGTTCAGCATATCCTCAGTTTTAAATAAAAAAAAAACATTGAAAATCAGCCCATTTGGAAAGAACCGGAAGCCCAGCACCATTAACTAAAACAATCCCCAACATATTGTCTGCACTCACACCCCAATCTGGGCCTTTTCCAGAACCAGCCGAATCACTTTGATGGGTGTCTTCCTCATTGCATCCGAGGCAGGGCTCCATTGTCTGCAAGGTGTCTGCAGAGCAAATCCCCGCCTGTTTGTTTTCTGTGTCTGGGTGTGTCAGTCGACAAAGGCACCCTGTGATGGGATACTCCATCTTCCAGAAGGCTGCCAAAGGGCTAATTACCCAATAATAAACAGAGGGGACACATGTGGCCAGCGGGGGTCCCGTTCCCTTTTTACGCACCAGCCCTCTTGTTAATTTCACACTCTCTCTGCCTATGTGACTAAGCCCCCCCCCCTCCAATTCACCAAATCAGCCCCAAAGCGGATCCCCAAAGGTGCGTCTGCCTGTGGCTCCGCCCACACACCCCACTGCCCAGGTGCCCGAGAGGAAGCGAGACAATTTCCAGCAGATGATCCGCGCTCGCAGGGCCTGTGGTCCCCGCAGATCAATTGCACATGCCCTGTAATTGCGTGGCGGGGCTGCCACCACTGTTTATCACCCCCCCAACCCGCCTCACCGCACTGCGGTGGCGTGGAGCAGATGTGAGCTCGCGGACTCCATCAGACCCTGACGGCGGCAAACGCGGGTCCCACATGCGCACCCCCCCGCCTTCCAATTTGCCGTAATTAGCCCCCGGACAGCACAGCCACGCTAATCCTGGGACCTGAGGCCAGGGAGGCCCACATACGCCCTGCATCAGCTGCGTTAACCCCCCTGTGACATCTAAACTTCTAATTCATGGCTACATTAACAGTATTGATTAACATATGTGCCACCGGCAGCCCGTTGAGGGAATCCCCCTATGATCTGTTAACGGGCACCTTGATGAGAACTGGCAACGCCTCTGCACCAGACAGCCCTCGTTTGGGCTTCATTACAGGGCTCGTTTATAATTTAGAAACTGTCACCGACTCTGGAGGTCCCTTGAAAGCACGGGGGCAAGAAGTCAAAGCAGATGGAATCTTTGACTTATTCCAGCGTGGTTCACTGTTATTCATTTATAGGTTATCAGCGTATCCTGCGACTGGGGGTTTATTTATTTTCTAAAAAAATATGAGTGATCTGAGAAGGAGCACTCAGTACAATGGGGTCTATGGCTGTTGAAATGACTCTTCATTTAGTCGCAATATCCTGGCAAAACTGTGTCAAAAACTGAGATGATAATGATGATGCATATTTTACAGTTTGATACTGTTAAGGATGAAGCGCAATGTTTTTTTACAGGGTTCAAACCTGAATCATCTGAAAACCGTTCACATGAGTATCTGGCCAACACATATTTTGGCTTTCTGATGGATTTAGTTTTAAGGCTAACTCTGGCAGAATGGAGTCAGTACCCCAAGCGTACCTATCTGGTTTCAAAATTTTATCATGCACTGCGATCGGACAGAATGGTGTGGAACTATCTCATTAGGCCTGCCATCACTGGCATGGTGGCAGACGACACAGGTAGAGTTCCGCGACACTTCTTCAGCGCACAATGGAAGGAGGAATGCGCATATGCCTGTCCGCACTGCTCGACTCGCGACAATAATAGACATTTCCTCACATTATGAGAAACGACTGGATCTCACAATGAGGCCAATTTAAGGAGCAACAGGACGTTCCTGCCAGAGGAGTAGGTCGCACAAAGGGGGCCCTCCCAAGGCACATGGGAACATCTGCAGGGCCCACCGTTACCTACTGGGCCAGGATCACTCTCTGGAGCTCCTGTCAGCCGCAATGTGGGCCCCAGTCCGGACCCCTAATGACGGACGCACGCACGGCCTGGTACTGTGCTGCAGAACATGGATATAATGACACTTAACTGCCTCGCTTGCCTGTTATTGAGTTCATTACCCGCTGAGCAGAGCCAGGTGCTGTAGAAGGAGATGGGCGGTGGGGAGGGGGATGGAGGGAGGGGGAGGTTCATGGGGGGGGGGGTGTGTGTGAAGGGAGCCAAAAAGAGAGAGAGGGAGAAGAAATCTGTTTCAATAGGATGCTGATTTGAGATAAGTGATCCCCTTGAAAGAGGAAACGTGCTCTTTCTGCCAGTTCGGCATGAAAGGCGATATCCACCTGCTCGCGGCTTCAATTGGCCCTCGTGTGGCTTTTCACGGCTCCCTCTTCCTCCCTCTTCCTCCCGCTCCCGGTTCCCCTCCGCGCCGCATCGGCGGTGGTGAATGTGGCGCGCCGTGCCGCGCCGCGCCGGGGTCCCGCCGGGGGCCGATTGTTCGCCCCCCCACTCCTTCCCCTTCCCCCCCGGTAAGCGCAAGGGAAGGGTGGACTTCAAGAGGCTTGCGTTTTTATTTCGCTGTGAATCAACAGCATCCTGTCTCTTCGTCTCCAGCCAATGGAGAAGCGCTTCTTTCTCAGTGATTCACTTTTTTTTTAATTTTAAGTTTTTTGGCCTTCTTTTGCCAAGTGATGTGCCAAGCAGGGAGCACGTTATTGCCCATGTGTGTTCACATGACAGGCTTTAACAGCGGATGAGTGACAGGTGGTCAGCTTTTAAAGTCTGCTACGAAAGTTCATGTTGGTACACCCCCGAAGTCCTCTGTGTCTCCAGCGGGAACGCTATACTTCCTTAATTAAACCCCGCACTCTGTGAACATCGCAGGTGCAAATGTTAATTGTGGCGCAAAAACCCAGCGAACCGACGTATTCTTGCTTGACCGCGTGGCTGTGTTTTGTCGCGTTGTTGTGGCAACAGAACTGAATTAAGAAGCGAGGAGGTGCGATGTCACCTGAAACTTCTCACGAACATTTCAAAAACCTGCGTTTAATATACGGCTCTGCTGCACTTCGCCAAAGGATATCGCTATCTGAAAAGCCCGGACTCATTAATGCATCTTGAGAGCAACTCGCTGCATTTTAGGGCTATAGAAATACTGATAGTAATTGCTCGAGTACTGATACAGCTGCCTAACAAATTACCGCCCCAACTGGAAATGTAAATTAACCTAATGAACAGCAAAATTGAATTCACGTTTTTCGGCAGATCAACAAAAAAAGAACAGTGTTTCGTTTTTTCCTCCTTATTTTTGCTAACCATGACTTCACAAGGGAATAAAAAGGCAAGATGATGACATCTTCACAATCCAGGGAGCAGCAAATTAACGTTCATATTTGGCTTTCTGCCTGTCTTGTCAGACCCATTCCTTATGTCAGACTGTATTAGCGGTGATTCGGGCGATTACAAATATATTTGCTTTCTCATTTTTCCCCACTATCCTTTGCATTTTTTTTTCTTTTACGCTTTACGGTAATGCACTGTGGTGGCTGGCATGAATTACCATAGACGATTTATCAATTAGTGATATTTATAGAAAAATTAATTCCTCCTGTTATATACAGTATGTACTTGGCTTGTATCCTTCCATTTCCTCTCTCAGATGTCTACATTTCTTCAGGAGTAATGCAATAATCTTACTTGCCCGTGAGGAATGCAGAACTTTTGTAACACTGCTATCATCGTTATGCATGGTCAGACAACGTAAATGTAAATATTTAAGATATATGCAGGTTTAGTAAAATCAAACTCTTTGGTAGCATCACCAGGGCTTGTACTGTAGTGTAAATTTGTTGTACAACTCCTGGGGTACAGGCTTGATTCCAGCCATAAACTGCTTGAGTGTGTGTGTGTGTGTGTGTGTGTGTGTTTGAACTTTGTTTTACACCATGCTTTAATAGGCCTGTTAAGGTTTCCTCACAATGACCAAAGTGCATGAAACAGAGAAAGGTAATTTAATGCTTAAATGAAATATTTTCTTGTGGATACCCAGTATAAGACTGTAGCTCTGTCCAGGGTCTACTCAGTCATGTGTGCTGGTAGAAGCTGCAGAATTTCCATGTGACCTTGCATTGGGTAAGCACCATAATCATTCTTTCTGTCTTCTTAATGAGCCACCAATAATTTTCAAAAAAAAAAACCCTGATGATAAATCAGCTGTTTTCATAATCACAACTTCGTTGTCTTCGATGTATGGAAGTTTTAGTGTCATAGAATGTGATGTAACAGCAAGCAAAATATATGATAAAGCAAAGCCGGGTTTTACAAAATACCTGTTTTACTCCACGAAGTAACTAACAAAAAAAAAATGTGATCACTGTTTGTGCTGGGAACTGCAACAGTAAACAAAAAACGCACATCTGACCTTGTCGAGCTCGTTTGTAAAGCCAAACAAAAAAGATGCACACAACAAAAAACAAACTAAAATAAAACCCTGGAAACAGTATTAATAATTAGAAGCCGATAAAATGAAAAATCCTTCCAAATCCTTATTGCACACATTAGATAGGATGGAAAGCAGGCCCGGTAAGGTTGTGTATTTATTTACAATGGATATGCCAGCGGTGAATTGTTGGTAAAGCAGATGGCTAATTTGCATAGCCATGTAAACAGTGATTAGGCTTGGTAAGTGTGATAAAATAACAAGGCAAATAATTATTTTACAAGCTCCCTATCCTTTAGAAATTATAGGCATTGTCAAAGGAGCATCATTAGAAAAGAAGTTAGTCTTCGGGTTATGGATCCTGTTTCTCCTGGGTCACTTTGCTTTGTTAGTGAGAAGCACAGAAAGCATTACTTTCTTGATAACACCTGGCGATGGATAGTTCTATGGTATATGTGACAAGGGGTTTAATACAGCTCATAATATAGCCTTGTGCCTTGTTCCGTTTGATTAAAGGTCAGATGTTATCAATGCAGTGGTTATGGTCAGCTAGACATGAATTGCCATGGCCAGAGGTCAGCTGGTGATGTAAAGCAGAGCACAAGAACATCCATGAATTGATGACAGTGTCCTATCACAGCGCAGGAACAACCACATGTTGAGGACAGTTGTCCAATCACAACACAGGAACAACTAGGCTGTGATGGTAGTGGTCCAATCACAGCACAGGATCATCCAAATTTTGATGACATCGGTCCAGTCACAGCACAAGAACATCTACCTAAAGCATGAGCTCATAATGGATTGTTTTAATTTGACACTGATCCATATTAATGACTGTAATGCTAAGGATTCTAACGTGTTGGAAACAGACAAAATGGCATTTTAACATCAGACCAAACTACATTAAAACAAACATGACACTTAAACAGCTTTAAAAAAGCAAACAGGTATCCACTCTGGATTCTTGCATACGTCTGGTTGCCGCAAACCCTTAAAGTTGACAAACACACATAAATACGTGGCGACCGTGCAGTTACCTTCCTCGCGATTTGCATTAACCGCAGGGGTCGGGACCGCTCAGGGGCTCGCGATAAGCATTCCGGATGCTTCTTAGCCACACTATTAGTATTCCTCAGACTAGGACGGCTGTTGCCATTAGGAACGTGACGATGTGTGACTATTCCAGCATAGGTGAACACACATTCAGATGTCTTTTTTTAACCAACATGGGCTGGCAGTAGCATTTAACCCAACAGCCTAAATGAGGCTGGCCTGAATTTTAACTGTCTTTCACACTCCACCCAGCAAGGTTATAACTAATAATGAGCTGATTATACCAAGCATACATTTTACCATGGAGGGGTGGGGGGGCAGGTGGCCTACTATACTATGAAATAGTGTGCCAGGTTGATCCATAACTCACAAGGAAGCCAAAAGAGGCTTACTCTGACTTAAATGCAGTGTGCCTATCACTGCCAAGTCACACCTGCTTGGTACATCGAACAGCATGGGCCATCTTGTGAGTTCTCAGCAAGACAGTAGGGAAACATAACCTAAAATATGGCTGTGCAGTCACAAAAATGAGATAATGGATGTGCGCTTGTCAGGTAGGCATTAATTTTGACTGCGTTGCCGTACATTTATAGGTAACGTAAAACACAGCTGCTGTTATGCTGGAAATAATATCAAATTAAATCCTATGTGATCTAAACATTTTTTTGTTTTTGTGAAAAAGAAATCTCTGGTGAGCTATGTCTGCAACAAGTCACAGAGCGGTACAGAAAAACAAGGTGACGTTACCTTGTAATATCAATATATGACTGCCTTCTGCTTCAGCAGTGCTGATCTCAATGTAAACAGCACAGACGGTTGTGGGTTTGGTACCGCTCACAACGTGAACCGGCCTAGGAAACCTTGGACTGATAACAATGCACATCTACTTTACATTAATCAGAAGATTACATTACACATGATCAGCAAGTGCTGTAATCACACATAATGACAATTTTCTGGAAAAAAAAAGTACGACCGTCCGCATTTGTGCTTTATTATTAACAGATATCTGGGAGATCTGAAAAGCAGTAATTATAGAGAGAATTTACCTTTTCCCATAAGGCTGGTGGCTTGGGGGAGTCCGAGTAATCAAACTCAGGCGAACATGAAAACAGTAATTTTACTTGATCAGAATTATGTGTCGTTTTCCCATGTGACTGTTTCACTAGAAGCCTTGAGATTTTGGTTTCATCTAGTTAATTTTAAAAAAAGTATTATTATGTCTATATGTTTCATCATGTTTGAATGTATTGTGGTACAATAACTGTTTTATTATTTTTTTAACCATAGAATAAATGTGTATCTGCTTTTTTAATGAAAGATGGCCTAATTTGATTATATTTTCAGATTATTAAACCAACTGAACTAACTGTTGTATTCTATCATTAACATTTCTTTTTAAAATATTTCCTCATGCAACTTTTTGATTTTCATATAATGTATTTTGTTGCAATAAAAAAACAGTCAAAAGAAAGACTGATGTTTATCTGGAGGCTTTCAATTATGATGCCTCAGTGTTAAATTTGATTTTTTTTATCACCAAACAAACAAAAATTATTAATGAAATCCATCACACAACAAATAATTTTGCGAGGAAAGTTCTGTTGCATCATGAGATGATTCTTATATGTCTGATATGAACAGATCACAGTTCACACAACATAACTGACCATCACATTGATGACAACATGGTACTGGTGTCTAGTTCTGGTCTGGCTGGGCAGGAGTTTTTAGATTTTAATTCCAGCCAAAAACTTTCATGCTACTTATTTTACCTAAAAATGCACGTTTTCATCCAGTTTTACTACTGTGTATCACATTGGAGTTTGGATAAATATCTTAAAAAGTGCCATGCAGGGGTGTAAACTAATAACCTTTAGCACTGAGTCATGTCCTCAGACACTGGGCTACCTGTTGTCCTCTCACAGGTTTGCACCTGCTCAGACATCATTAAATGACGGGAGAGAGTTGGACTGTCTGCTTTTTCAATAGCGAGGTTCAGGAATGGTGACCCAGTCATAATGGTGATATTATGGTCACAAAACACTGAGGTCAGACACAGATCATTGTTATTAGGGAAAGCTTGCAGACACGTCTGGAATTTGAAGAATCCTTGGTTACAGCAGTTCATGGAGAAAAAATAGGTTTTTTCCCCCACATAAGTGTTAAAAGGAATAACCACCATAATCTATGCTTCTTTGTGTTTAAGAAATCGAAACGATCTTTGTATAAAATGTACAGAAATGACCTTGCTTGGTGCATTTCCTGGTCTTTTTGTACACTTATCTCAAAAGCAGCATATTCTCCACAGACAGAGTGTCTGCCTTTGATTAACTGAGCTTGTTTTTTTTTTTAACTCTTCTGCATTAAACATGAAAACACAGCTTAAAAGCCATACTCGAAATGCAAACCTATTCTTCCAGGACTAGTAAAATAAAGCAAGTAATGCAAATTCACACACAGTACTTGTGTAGCCTCTGCTACCACCTGTTCCTATGGACAGCAGCACAAACCAGAGTACAGAACCCTTTCTGGGAAAAGATACCTTTGGGAAATGAAACGTTGTTTTTTTTTTTTTTTTCACTTTGTCACCTGAGGGGGTGAAACGCAGGTTCTTGAACTTAGCGTGTAACATGTACATTGTTTCTCACAGAGCAATGAGAGTTGCAAAATTGGGTTGCGTTTTCTTTGACTTCGCCTTTTCTGCCGCTGACGCCCCGGTCTGTTTGAGCTCTTCCGGCACATCCGGCGGCTGACGGGACACGCTGCCAACCAAAAGCGCCGCTCTGTCAAACGGGGACGACGCAAAGCCGTCGTTCAAAGAGAGCTGATGGGATGAGCTTGGTGAACTGCACAAAGCAGTGACACTTTCTCAGTTTCCCACTCATTCAACAAGGGGCCATGGGGAACACCTTTTTTATTCAAATAAAGCATCCGTTTGAAAAGAGAGAGGATTGATGGTGGCAGGAGAGTGGGTAGATTGCTTCTAATGAGAAACTGGCTCTGTGTGCCTCTCACCTTTATTACAGCTCTGACCTCCTCCCTTTGGGGGAGCACCAGGCCCAGCGACCTCAGAGTTCAAGAGGTCACCAGTCCACGCCAATTACACATCAGCGCTTGGAACAGAGAATGGCCCAAGATGTTCAAATAAACACCCCGGCCTGTTCGTTATACACTAATGATTTTGTCCTCCTGTCGATTCAACTGCGACTGCAGCACCTGCCACATACCCACACCCGACCGCTCCATCCACACGGGTTGTGAATCTACGTTCCCATCGTTTCTGGGGTCTTTGCACTCCTCCACAATCTCTCCCACCCCCACACTGGGTTCTGTGGCTCGGGCCACAGACCCTGGCTCTGCACCTCATTCCCAGCCCTCTCTAATCTCTCCCGCTGTCGCCTTATAACCCGCCAAGATGAAGGAGAAGGGTAATAGGAGGAGAAGGGAAAAAATGAAGGCCTACAATAATCTTTCCGAAGTGTCAGAAGGCTGAATAATTCACCACGCGGATCTAACCGTCACTCGAAGACAAAGCTCGGGTGTTAACGGAACGTTCCTTATGTCGCACCACAAAAGTTAATACTCATAAAGAGTTTTTCGTTTTGTTTCACAAATGGAAATTGTGCGTTTTACCAGATTAGACACCCGAGCAGCTTCTTCTCCAAGTACTTTTGTAGGTGTTGTTCTTTACACCGACAAGTAACATCTTATCGTAAGAACCTGTCAGCCCCACTGGAATCGTTCTCACCGTCGGCTCCAAAAACAGTGTCTCTTTCGTCCCGATCCAGCAAGAGTGTCACGTACGCGGTAGGGAGATTTGCCCCGGTAGTTGGAAAGAAAATCCCAGGGGCGTGTCTAGCGGGTCAGACGGCGCGTCGGCCCGAATTCTCGGTTCCAGGGGGAGGCCTGGCACCTGCTGAGCTAGGAGCCTGCAGGTTCATCTTATCTTGCTGCCGCCAGAGTCGGGCGGGACGGGGGGGCTTTACAGAGGCCCGCCTGGGTTTGCACACAAATTCAGTGTCTGCCACTGAACACAGCAAATTACCAACACCTTAAGTGGCTCGCTGACATGACGCATTGCTTCATAATGAGGTAATTCTTCATTACATCACAGCCTGGATGGACATCCTTAGAGACCAGCATGACATTAACAGGAAGAGATAGTATCTCTCCCCAGTAAATAAAAACTGTACATCTCAACAAGGACAAGAAGGACAACAATAACTACAGCTATTGTTGTTCTTGATAATAATAATAATAATAATAATAATCCAGAATAAAGGTGAAATTTTCCCAAAGCTGTAAAGTGATCTTTATTTTTATAAAAGTGATGTTATTTAATCAACACTAAAAGCTAAATCATATAACAGTTCTGTAATAAAAGAACTACTTAACAAAGGCATTCAGAGTTTTTTTTTACGTTCTGTGTGAACTAAGCAACCATAAATAAATGTTTGCAGAAGCATTTAAAGGTTCAGACAGACCGTAAACTAGATATGAAATCTGGTTCGTCTATGTGTTATGATCGACTTGAAACAAAAACTCAACGCAATCAAAATATCTGCCTAAGTAATTATACATGAAGGTAAAACAATTTCACAACCAAACGCAGGCGCTTGGTTATTAGTTAAGTATAAACTGAACCTGAAATCACACCATTTCACACAATTTACCCAGCATGTCAGTTTAAAGCGCCAACGTGTAATCCATATTGTGTAAAATAAAATGTGCATCACTGTATGACATTGTCATCTGAGCCTCCTTAACATTTTATCTTTGCACTTGCGTCTCAACACGGCTGTGTCTGCGCCGGATCACAAAATCCGAGAACTGAATAATTAAATTGTGGCACCTGATTATTTCAAGGAAGAACAGCAGATATGAAATTACAGCCAAGTTTCTCAAACGCAGCAAGTGATTTTCCGCACACTCTGCGGCTGTTGGTTACTATGAATAGAAGCTCTTGGCATCGAGATCAGTGTAATTCCAAAACAGATGTGGTAAAGTTCAAATGATGCGCAGTCCGATTGAGCTCTGTACACAGGTACATGTTACATGTCTCCACACACTTGATGCTCACGAGAATTATAGGAGCAAAAAGTTCGTTGTTATTTTGTTGTTTAATTAGTTCAGTGGCAGGAAGTCATTAGTAATTGTTTAACATTTTTTAATGAGTATCATTCATTATGGTTGTAAACTCCGTTTGTGATATAAGCTCTATATACTGTGATGTTAAAAATCTGTACGAAATTTGCTGTGAATGTCCAAACAAACGTTTCCTTTGTATTTGCATTACGTTTTTATGTCAAAACGCAGATTTAACACAGGGGTTTCTACAGGTAAAATTTGGCAGTGCTGCATGATTTTTATTTAATTGTAATATTTGGTCGTGCTGAATGAGATTTAATGTACAGGATAGTAAAAATACATGAGTTCATACATTATAGTGTGCATGCGTGGAAATATACAGCACTGAATAACAAATTAAATTATGCAGTCATATAACGTAAAATATTAAGAAAGGTTATCCCCGTCATATATACATTACCATTTCTATATCATAAAAAACTGAACTGTGAAAACTTTAAAACTGTGCCTAATACACGTAAACATTAACGTACATCGTTATAGCAGATGCTGCAGAATAAAATGTGCAAACGCTATGCACGCGGCCCGGCTGAACTAATGTGACTGTTCTTAAACGATCCGCCGCTTAATGCCCGCGCCGCTCGCTCCCGCCCCGCCATTCTTCATCCCCGTCGTTCCGCTGCCACTTACGCTCAAGTGCTCTCAGCCCAAATTGCACTGAAGCACTCATTTGCCGACTCAATGGGTATCTGCCGCACCTTAGACGCCGCGCACGCGAAGGATGAAAATGAGGCGGCGGTGTTCAAGGAAAGCGGTGTCTTAAATCAACAAATAGATAGAGAGCTGATATAAGAACCAGACCGCTTCGCATCCCCCTTTTCTCGGTCTTGTTTCCTTCGAAGGCCAGAAGTAAATAAAAACCGGCAATTGGACCGGTTTTTAAGGTTGGAGTTACTCACTTTGTGACAACCCTGAGTATTCTCCCAATAATGTGTCTACTTTAGGATCTATTATTTTCAGTTCTTAACAGGGAGCAATTATTCTCGTCATAAGGGGAACATTTTGTTTGGAATCTAGATTTAATTTAGTTGCTGATGTCGCTATCAGGCCCGAACAAGCTGGCAGGCCCTGAGGTCTGACGGTCCCTGATAAAGACTGTGCACCCAGCTAAGCCTGATTAGCGGGCCCTAAAAAGCTTTGTTATGAGAAGCAAATAGACTCTGGAATGGCTGCCTGGGACAAAGCTGATATCAGAAATCGCAGACTCCCTTACCTTTTGTGTGCAGTTGTCTGAGGAAGGCCCTGTGTGTGTGTGTGTGTGTGTGTGTGCGAGCGTGTGTACGTGTATGGGTCTGCACTCATTTAAGCCAAACCTGTTTGTGTTTTTGTAACTGTAAACATCTGTGCTTGTGTGTGTGTGTGTGTGTGTGTGTGTGTGTGTGTGAGTGTGTGTGCAGTTTTTTAGAGTTCACCTGAGCTCCTTGTGGAAAGAAGGAAAAAAAAACACAAACCAAAGCCGATTCATCCTGCACTGTTTCATTTGGCTGGTGGGTAAAGATGGGGCGCTGATGGGAAAAGAAGTCAGGAATCAATTCCTTATTATCTGTGCGTGTGTGCTATAATGTATTCCTGGAGCCAATTGGAGGCACCCAGAGCTAACGGTGCTCCACAGGTTCCCATTGTCCCTGGAGACAGTGATGAATGAGCACCTCCCACAAATAAAGGCCCTGGTGTCAGAGAAAGTAATTGTATGCTTTCTCCATTATCAGTGCCATTCCAAAGAGCTCTATTAAAACGGCCCCAAAATTGATAGTGCAAAGATTACAAAAGCGGCCATAAATGAGGAGGATTCAGCCCCTTCTGTGATACAAGCGTCACACCATGTCGCAGGGCCTGGAAGCAGCGCACGTCCACGCGTGCTTGTGTGCTAAACTCAGGAAATCCGCAAAAAAAAGTGTTCAACGTTTGTAGAGTGTTATGCGTCTTGCCGGCTGTGGTTCGGAGCATGGCTGTACGTTGCCGACTTGGCTGTGGCTTTGCCAGTGATTTGACCGAGAAAACCCATCAACTGGTGTAACTGTCCAGAGCACATTAAAGTTAATTGTCGTACAAACTGACAGTCTTCTGCTGCAACGTTTCTGCTGGAAAGACATCAGTTGTAGAATGTTTTGGATACAAAAAAAAGCCTCCGTCATGAAATAAAATTAATTACTGTATGCCTACTCCAAGTGGTCCAGCTTTTATTTCATTAGTTGTATCTGTGGGGAAGGCGGCTTTGATCATATCGGCGCTAAGTGGCCCGAGTGCCAATCTGGAACCTTGTATGAGGAGACTGCATACTCACAGGAGGGGGGGCCCACATAAGGAGGGTGCACAATGACAGCTAATCTCTCAAAATGGGCTGTTAAATTCTACATACTACATTGATTGCTGCATCTCTGTAGCACAGTGTTTTGTTGGCCCTTGGACGTTCGTTCAGAGAACCCGAGGCCTCAGGTCAGGCCTGGTGTGCGGCGGTCCTTCCTCTGTCCCAAGGGACACACAGAGAAAAGAAGGAAATCCTCCAAAGCCCTTTGGGCAACAAATGATACAACTGCGTGATGTAGCAGCTATTAAAAATACACTTTAATACACCCCAAATATTATAACATCCACCAGTATTCACTTGCTAACCTTTAACTAACATTCTCCACATAATGGATGTTACACATAGACAGGATGTCCGTAATATGTATATGTACACATGGAGTAGATATGATCTATAATTACACTGGCACCATATGGTCAGACTCTAGATCATGTGGAAACATTTCCAGGATAATGTCTTTATTAGTGTCTACCAGCTTGTGCTGCCAGACCTTGTTGTTGCTGCCTCGCTGTGACGCACCGCGTCCGGCTACCACTTTAATTAGCTGCTGCACTTTTGTGCTATTGCAGAAATTAGCCACGGTGTCATCCTGGCCTTGGGCACCTGCGCAGCACCCCCCATCTTTTGCCCTTGGCTCCGCCTCCCCAAGCCTGACATCTGGATTCTGGCTCCGCCTAGCCACAAGTCTTCATATCGTTTCCACTCTTTGGCTCTGTTTGAAGACCTGTTTTTGAAAGCGGAAGAACTTTCTGAGTTGCACCACATGTGTCCCTTGCATGCATTTGTCGAGTTTTTCCTCTTAAATGTCACCATGTGGAATTTTTTTGTGACAATATGTGTTTCAGAGTCCTGTGCACGGCTAAAGCTTAACCTGTTTTTGCTAAAAATAGAAACAGGTGAATGTTCCCACTTGAGAGGATGCTAAAAAGATGTAAAATCATTTCATGGCCAGGGAAGAGTAACACAGGGCTGGAGAAAGCAGCCACGCACTGCCACAACACCCATGACCACCAACAAAGGCCCTTGTAAATTCTTAATAACACTGACAATCTCCCTGTCCACCAGACCTCTTTTCATCCTTGGTTCAGACCAGCATGAATTGCGCTGCTTTGCTGGAATTTGCATCTTCTCCCCCCGCCTGCAGACTGGGTCTCCGGGGATGGGGCGGGGCTTGCCCACAGAACAAGGCATCACTGAAACTGCTCTGTGCGCGCATGCACGTGTGTGTGTGTGCGTGCGTGCACGCGCATCGGGTCTATGTCTTTGTGCTGAGTCAGATGCTCTGAAACAACAAAGCTAGACAACATCGACTCTATTTGATACAATTTTTATGTGGTATCACATACGTTTGAAGCTGTTTTATTGTGCTACCCATGCGTGCGCAACTAGTGGCCGTTCGCCATACGATGCCCATCGCAGACTTTCACAAGCGTTTTGTGGTGGCAAAAACTTCCAAAGCTGAACAAACAAGGAAACAAGCTAATAATGAAATTACGGCTGTTATACAGTGAGCTGTCTGTGTCTCATGTCTCGAACATGTTGTTGTTCTGTCCATGCTGCCCAGACAATGGCAATTAAAGGTCTGATAGAAAGAAGCAGTGTTTTGTATCGGAAAATAGAGCGGCTCTGTAGTCCAGACAGAATAGGCTGCCTCAATCTCGCACATCAGTTCAGATGTCTGTGTTCACTCCAGCTCCCTGCTTGACTTCTTTACATCATCCTTACAAGGTGTATCTGCTTTAATGTTGCTAAGGCACCCCCCCCCCACACACACACACACACACACACACACACACACACCACCCCCTGCTGTGGCTATAGTCTGCACAATGCAAAACATGTCCGTGCAACAAGGGCCCTCACATGAAAGCAAAAGACCTGCAGAGAGGGATGGAAGGATGGGGGGGCCACATTCACGTTTTAAAGTGAAAACTTCCGACTCATTACAGCGCCGAAAGTCTGCAGAAAAGCAGACGGGGGGGGGGAGATCACCATGGAAACCAGGCCAGTCACCTCTGGTCTCCACAGACACATCAGTTTAGATTCTGGACTCAACGATGTGCTCAGCAAGCAATTATAATAACCAAAGGTCTTTTTTTTTTCCAGAGAAGGTTCATAGGTGGGCGCGGGGGGGGGGGGGGGGGGGGGGGGGGGGGGGGGGGGGGGGGGGGGGGGGGGGGGGGGGGGGGGGGGGG
>JABJVR010000039.1:3958644-4020246 GCA_025773905.1 Chitala chitala | reverse complement strand
CCCCCCCCCCCCCCCCCCCCCCCCCCCCCCCCCCCCCCCCCCCCCCCCGCCCGCCCCCCCGCCCCCCCCGCCCGGCCCCGCCCCCCCCCCCCCCCCCCCCCCCCCCCCGGCGGGGGTCAAAGAGTTTCTCAAAAACCCTTTGTGATGAACCACACTTCTTTTGGGTCTACTGGCTGGACCCAAGTCCTGAGCCTCCAGCAGTCTGTTGGAGCTGCAGCGTTCATTTTCACAGTTTTATCTGGGTCCGTGTCAAAACGCTGGGCTGCAAGGCACAGCAGGCTGCTGCCGTACTGGCCCGAGTGGCACGTAATTATAAAGTCGTCCGTGGAGCAGCGCCGTAACATTTGAAACCAACGCTAATACAATGCAGTTGCTCTCTGAGGGAAAGGAAACATATCCGCGCATAATTCTGTACGCGATCCAAGACAATCAAACATTTCGGATGACTGAAGAGCAGCAATACCCGGGGCACCACTCGAGCTGAAAACAGAGCTCTGCACCAGAAAAACAACAGTCATTACTAGCCTTGAAGGAGACCAGGAAAATTCTCTGCCAAGGCAGTTATTGCGAAATGTAATGTCTTCATACTCATGTCATTACTTATTAAGGAGAAATCTCATAGACCCAGAAAGTTTAAATAGGAATATCATTTGAATCAGCTGTAAAAGCATCCCAGAACCTGCTACTGCCACTGTGAAGCACGGGTGTCGAGGAGGACTTCCTGTATGGCACGTCACCTCCAGAGACAGGTTCTTACCTTCCAGGTAAGCCAGAAGCATGGGGATCTCCACTGCCCACACTTTGCACACACTGGGATGGATACTGGGAGCTAGGACCCCCAGCAGCCTGAGGGATGGCGCCCCCCTGCCTCGGCTCCGGAATGGGTACGAGGCATTGACCTGAGAAACAGCCCAGAGAACAGGATCAAGGCAAAAGGCACATCTACACCAGGCGACGGTCATGGAGACAGGCTTTTGCCACCACTTACCAGCAGCTTGATCATGATGACGTATGGCGAGGGAAGACTATCTGAAGTTAAATGGGGGGGGGCTGGGATCAGAAAACTGATACTCCAAACAACGCACACAAAAATGACACCCCAGGAACTGCTAGGTCATTAAGTAGACCAGGCCATTTCAGTAACACTGCTTGTACATTCAGAAGAGGCCAGTAACGTTATTTCACATTAATATTTCAGATGAACATTCTCAAAACAAGCCTGAGATTTGGCAGAAGACATCCGGTGTAAAGTGCAACGGCATGCGCGTGACCGTGTCAGACGAGCGTGGCCGAGACACGTCGGGTGGCGACAGCACCTCGGTTGGTGAAGTCGATGACGTAGCCAGGGTCCCCTGCCGCTTTCTTCCGGCTTCCCAGCAGCACGAGACTGTTGCAGACGGGTACGGCGGCGTCAGCGTACTGTGATGGAGTTAGGTAACGCAGCAAAGAGGGCCACAAGACCTGCGGGCGGCACGCGGCTAGCAGATGACATCACCAGCAACACAGTCAGCTGACCCAGTGTCATAATCACAGCCATCGCATAAACTGCAGTACAACAGTCTTCCGTAAGGAGTCTGGAAATCCATATAGGACAAGTGACCCACAAGCAGAAACCCGACAAAGTAGGAACAGCTGAACTTTCAGGGGTGGAAGATCAATCTGACACATCGACATGTTTGCGTGGACACCATGCAGGCTGGAGAGCATGGCAACACCAGGAAATCTCTAGGTGTGACTAACGGTCTCACCATTACTGAACAGCAAGCCTGCATATCACAGGACTCCATCTCTTAGGGAAAAACACAGCTTCATTACAGGAAACACAGACCCCTATTCATGACAAATATTTAACATATTTCAGTCTAAAAGCAGCAACTTCAGAAAAGAAATTTCTGCAGACTAATTGCATATTACTGTTGGCAAGAAAACTACCATGTTAACAGCTGGAATGAATGCAACGTCAATTCTTACTTCAGAAGTCAACATAACACTGACGTAGTGACATGTTTTCCTTAATGTTAGTACTGACAGAACGGGTATGTTGAAGGTGGAGTACGTCAGCGCCGTAGCGGGTGTGCGGGACAGGACAGCGCTCACATCAGCCATGCGTCCAACCGTGGTGGTGAGAAGGTGGAGCGTGTTCTCACACATGGTCCGAAAAGCCTCGTTGGTCACCTCCTCCGGGTCAGACAGACTCTGCTCGTGCTTCACCGCCACGAAGATAGTTCACCATGTCAACAGTGCTGACACTGCACACGCTCAGAAGCTTTCAAATATCAACCATCAACAACTGGTGGTTCGCTTAAAAATGTCAGTGAGAAACGGTGAGGAACAGCGTGCTTACATGGTAGGCATCAGGAAGCGCACAATGCAGGATCATGAACCTCACTAGGACGTCCCCCCCCTCCAGCTCCAGGTAACCACGGTGAGCCATGGCACTGATCACCTGCACAACCTTCTTTTTGACCTGCAGGGGGCACTATATCACAATTATGCTGGGGACAGAGAGTCGATTTTCATGTGCCTTTCCTTGGTTTCCAAGTAATTCTCATGTCCAAATTTAACAGCACCCAATACCTGCTTCTAGTCCTTACCTTGTTGCTCTGGTCAAGCAAAGGCTCTCTTAGGCTGGTCACAATGAGATGTTTCTTTGTTTCCATAATGGCAGCTACATTTAGAAAGCCAGCAATGGTGAAAACACTTAGCAGGCAAACGGCCAGCTAAGATTAATGAAGGCAGATGCAGCGGTTTGAGCAGGGTCTCACCGGAGACGTTGACGAGATGTCTGAGCACAGCCAGAGAACCTACGCGGTTGCACTCTCTGCCATTCTCCAGTCTCTGAAGCAGGAAGCTGATCAAGCGGTCAGGGAAGGTGTTTGCTGAGGGGAGGGAAGGGGTGACAGACAATGGGCCTTTGTGCAGCTCCTTCATTCTCAAACTACTTTACAATCAAGTAAAGCCTACTTAAACACGACCGCAATCCCCATGAAGCAGCAAACACGGGGGTCGAGTTTCAGGCCAGGGATTTTTCTGGTCAGGTGTGCTGCTGGGGGAAAGAACTCGCAGCCCCGCGATGTCGATCTAACCCCCTCGAAAATCCTTTAAACGCAAACACATGGCATCGGGAAAAGAAACCCGAAACGGATAACGGCTCATTAGATCGCGGCAAATTAATGCCGTAGCGCAGCTCTCGCTTGGGAGCCCGGCTGGATGGTCCTGCAAACCCGACATTAAAATAGCTACATTTTATCGGCACGGCGGTCTCAGTACAGCTCAATTCTATCCTCCGTCAGCATACGAACGCGGTCGACTAATTGTGACAGGAGCACAGAAAAAATGTTCACGGTCTAGAGCCAATAGCTTCAACAGAGACAAGCTATGAGTAGCTGATAAAGGTTTTAGCATCACACTAAGGAAAGGGTGAATCTACCTAAAATACTGAAACACCTCAGGATCTCGTTGTGGTTTTTCACTGTTGGGGGGTTGTTGTAGTCAACAGGTGAAGACACCTTGAAAAGAGAACGGGGTCCATATTTAAATCACTACAATGACACACTACACATTACAATAGTGATATTTTAAACATTGCCTACTGTAGGGGGAAAAAATAAAAATTTTCACATCAACCATTTTCATCATTTTTAGGAATAAAAGAATGCAGATTAAATATGTTTTGATCTGACTGGCATGTGGGCACTGAGTAAAGCACTACCCCTAATCCAAATTTAAACATCACTGGAGAACACTTATAATCGTGGTCAGACCACATGCACCTGAAGGTCTTTTTCAGCAGAGTACCATTACGCCATGTTGTGGGAAAAGTGAGCTACCTGCTGGTGCAGAGTAAGTAGCAATGTATCAGCTGGGGCCTGCAGCGCCCGGCTGCCCACACTGGCAGCAGCCTCAAGAATCTGGCACAGGCTCTGGGAGAGGGCACAAAAACCAGCACAGTGAAATGCCAGACAGGCAACAACATGGCCGTGAGACAGCTGTTAACAAGCAACAAGAGGCCCTCTGATTGGAGGTTATTACCCAACTGGGCCTTAGCTGAACCAATGAAAACAGGGCACTTCCACTGAACTGTAGCTATAAAATACACAGCTGCATAAACCAGTACACAGTAAAGTCCCTCTGGATAAAAGTCAGCAGGTTTATAACAGCTACATACTGCCAACAGGGTGACGTTTCACCAAATGCACAGCTGTTACACAACTGAACAGCAGTCACTGACACGCAAGGGCAACCTTGCTGATGGCGTAATGCTCCGAGGTCTTCTTATACAGAGACAGCATGGTCACTATCAGCTTGGGCAGATGTTCTTCCAGCTTCTCTTCTGCAATCAGGGGTGTCATGGCGCCCAAGGCCTCGGCCACCATTAAGCGCACCTGCAACAGGTGAAAGCCATGGAGCTCAGCTCGTATTGCCAAGAGCATGGGATCGCGCACCAGTAAACAGACACCAGGTGAGTTATGGTGCACCGGAGTGTTACATAAAGCCATTTATAAAATTAGTCCCATGGTTTAATCAACTGTAACATGTTATTTTAACTGTTAATCTAATAATGATATTTTTTAATACAGTTGTTGAAGCAACTTGCTCTCGCTAGTTGCTTCAGGTAAGACACATATGTGCTTATCTCACATGAATGTAAAGTATCTGTAACGATCTCAAGCTTGACTCAAATTTGAATAAATTGATTCCTCACTTATGGCATATTCTAAAAATCAACAAATGTAAATCAAAAGTGGAAAGAACTCATGCTGTCATTTGCCTCAGAATCAACCAATGAAATCTCATGAAAAAAAGCCCTGCACACTGTGCACCTCATCAGTGCTACATCACTGGTCCAGCTCCCCCAGTGACTAATGCTGAAGCTCTGTATCCTCTCAGTGTCCCCACCAACCTCCATGACTAATGTTAAAACCCCGTGCCGACCATATGGTTCCATCATCTCCTGAAACACCAATGCTTGTGACAGCAATAGACCAGCTCACAACAGGCATTTAGAAAACAAGGGAGCCACTGAGGAGAAATGCAATTAGAGTTAATTGGTCCCCTTCCACTGCCAATTTCCTGTACCTTAGGCTCCCTGCTCTGCAGCCAGTTGCAGAAGAGGATGTCGTAGGCGGCATACATCTCGCTGGAGAACGTGGCCTTCTTTACCGTTTTGTCTGGGGCTTTGTCCAGGTTAGCAACGTACTCCTGGATGCTCTCGCTGAACTGAGCCAGGGCTGCCATTAGGAGTGTTGGGAGGGTGATGGGGTCAGTGGGACAGCATCTCCTCTGAAGCACAGCCGTTAGTGTACAGTATCACCCTCACCATATGAGAACACCCACTTCATGTTGTCCTGCTTAACCATGCCCAACATTGGCAGCATGGTGGTCAGGATGGCACTGAGGAAGGGCACCATGCCATACACTGCAAAGTGGTATACACACAGATGTGTTGAACAGGTGTGCTGGCATTGATGAAAACAATCAATGGTGATTAGTAAGCAATTACTAAACCTAACGGTAATTATACAAGCTAGCGGTTTAAATATCCATTTCAAAAATAGAGATAAAAGATAGCCCCTTTTAAAACAGTATTAAACAATGTTAAACCCCCTGCAAAATTACAATGGGGGGGGGTTATTTAGCTATAACACTTAAAATGCATTTATTCAAAGACTTACTGCATGCCAAAAAAAAAAAAAACTTTTTTTTGCACATATAAACAATTTATGGTAAAAAACTAGTTCCAAGGTTACAACATAAACATTGGTTGACTACACATTCGCACCATTTGAATGAGATATCCTTGCTAGTGTTTGCACTACAAAAAAGTGAGGCAACACTCCAGGCTGAAATTTGTTCAAGATTTCCTCCATGACATCACTGATGTGTCTATTGCCAACAGCAACCAAAATATTGCTGGCTGCCTGTTGCCAGTCTGGAATGACTTCCTGGGAACACAAGAAACATTTGCCACATACAAAAATATAAACACATACATTTTTCCATTTCAGCCGTTAACAAGAGCAGCAAGTATGCAGGTGATGCGTGTAATCATCCCTTGGCTTGTCCCATGTTTGAAGTGAAAGTGGCCGATGACATCACCTCACAGCTACTTCAGTTGGTTTGAATGTGTAACGTAACAAAGCCCAGATGACATTCGCATAGTTCAAAGTCTGGAGCAGGGGTTCTTAAACATTTTTGTACCATATATACTCTGGCTGTCTGATTATAACCTAAAGACTTAATCTCAGAATGATATTTTAAAGTATACAAAATAAATATTAATTTTCAGTTAGAGATCAGTGAAAAAGATGGAATTTTTTTTCCCATCCAAGCTCATGGACCCTTTAAAAAGGTTTTACCTGGTCCCCAGGTAAAGAATCATTGGTGTAGACTGCTTGTTATGTCAATGCATTTCGATGTTAAGTACACAAACGAACCCATGTCAACCAAAGACATTTGTTGTGATTGCACAAGTTTTTTAGAAATGCCTTCCGTTGTAGTCTAATATATGCTTTCATACAAGAATACTAAAAAAAAAAAAAAAAAAGAAAAAGGAAAACAAAACCTGATATAGTGCAAATTTTCCACCACTGATTCTGATTGGTTAACAGCATTACCTTTGATCTGGTCATTTCATCAGAGGCTAGAGAAATTATACTCTTAATTTTTGCATATCTTATCTCATCAATCTTGGACATCAGGATAAGATCGACAGTCTGCAAAATAGCGACCCGGTGTCCAGCTGGAAGCTGAAATATAAACACAGAGTAAAACAAACTCACAAGAATTACAGAAGAAACTATATTGGTAATGAAGTCACCCATTAATAAAGTCATTTAAAACAACACATTTGAAATGCCAGAAAAGTAATATAACATCAAATAAATAATTTAAATAACATCTTTAAAAAATCCCATGAGGCTAATTTTCTTAAAGCAAAAGGACAATAGTTCCATTTTAGTTCAAAGCCGCCAAATCTGCCCACACTTTACATGCATTGCTACAGTGATTGAGCTAATCTCACAAATCTGGTACAAAAGATTTTGATGACCCAGATGACAAGGCTTTTTTTGGAAAAACAAATGCTGGATACAACATCTTCAGCAGTAACATATAGGTCAGCAAAGAGGTAACAGCTAGAGAACCAACAGTCACCAGTCACTTCCGTTAGGGAACTAAACACAAAGTTTAATTCACCGTAAGTTTGAGACCCAGTTATAATAGCTGGCTATCAGACTCTGACCTTGGGGTGTTTCAGCAGGTAGGTCTGGAACATAGACAAGACCTTCTCAGGCTTTCGCCTCCCAATTGTCAGCATTGACCTCCTGACCTGCTCCTGGACCAAGGGGTCCCGGTCATTTGCTGCATCTATTAGGGCTTGGGACACCTCTGGAAAAACAGAGCACAGAAGAGCTCCTCAGTATGCAAGACACCATTACAGGACAGTCCCTACAAACAAGGCTACTCACCCTCAATATTGATCTCCTCCATTTTGCCTGAACCTAGGACAAGGCCAGGAAGCAGAGTAGTGCTCAAAGGAGCCTTCCCAGACTCCGAAAGTCTGAATGTCAATAGTTCAAAACAACAATATTACACCATTGTTTAAAGTATCTGTAGTTGAAATACCAGTAAGGCAAACACTTCACCTTAATATTACTTTTCAAGCATGCATTTACTGCATAAATAAGCCACATCTTCGATTATATTGTGAATGTATAGCCTCAGCAACGTAAAAGGATATAAAAAAAAAAGGGCTCTATTCTTCATACCCCAAAAAACCAAAGGGCCATGACTCCTTTATATTTAGACAGCATTTGAGCTCAGCCTAGTTTAAACAAATCCATACATCACCAGAATCTACAATATTTTGAAGGGACTGTCTCGTGTTTGTCCATTTCCTGTTCTTTACAGGAGCAGTTGCTCAAACTATCGTTTTGCACATACCAATTACACACCCGGTTAAAGGCGGATAATTGGCTGTACAACTATAGACCTCCTGTTCTAATTAGCTCCAAACTGCGAGTTTACAGTTTATTATTCACAGCAGTCTTGTAGGGATTTTCCTAGTTTCAAATATACATATAGGTTTTTAAACAGACGTCACAAGACAATTTCTTCCTACCTTACCGATAAATCCTCCGTATGAATTATCACATATAAACTGTTGCAGGCGTAAAAGTATGCAAGTACAATCTGCAACGACCTTTTTCTATGGAAAAAACGTGTCAGGCTGACGAACAACTAGTTTGTCAAAAGCCTTTAACTGCTACGACAGCATTATTAGATTTGCGTTATATTTACCACTCCAGACAACTGAAACCAACTTCTCTAAAACTAAACAGGTAATAACGCGCGTTAACTCAGTGGTGCTGACAGCCAGGGTGGACGTGTCCGCATCAGCACGAGCAGCTCGGGTGGGCGTGTCCGCATCAGCACGAGCAGCTCGGGTGGGCGTGTCCGCATTATCACGAGCAGCTCGGGTGGGCGTGTCCGCATCAGCACGAGCACCCCCCCTGTGGGCGTGTCCGCATTAGCACGAGCACCCCCGGGTGGGCGTGTCCGCATCAGCGCTTGAACAATTTCAAAACAGTCCCGTTCAGAGAAAACGCGAAAATGAATTCAGTTTTACTCAAGGAATGACTCTGCTCTTCACAAGTGCATCTGAAAGTAAATGGAAACACAAAAGCACTTTGCTGACAAAATCATTTATTAAATAAAACGATGTGACGCATTGCATAAAAGCATTTTTCGTGGTAACACTCATGACATTTTTAACAAATGCAAACAGTTCTGTACATCGGGCGTTGTCTGCTTTTCATGAAAAACGTGATCTCCAGCCTACACTGAAGACAATCGCAGATCGTTCACTTCATACGAATAATTTCTTGGGTAGCAAAACGCATGATTTCGCTGAAGTCAAATCGGACGTATTTCCTCCAGTACCGTCGGTCTCTGCCAAACGTCTGAGCTGGATAACAGGGACTTCCTGAAGGAAAACCAACAGCTGAACAAGCAGGTGACAAGACACTACTTCACGTATCTAAGATAGTGAACAATTAAGTTAAACTCCATTTTGACATCACAAGTATATCCCAATTACTTTATTTCACATTACTACCGGTTTTACTAATTGAATTTTAGTCATTTTAGTTTTAGCTAATAAAAATCAAATATGGGAATGAAGGTAAATTTCAAAACAATTATTTAATGCAGTTTATTTTTATATACCTTCTGTAACAGAATAGACCCAAGATGCATTGTAGTTATTGGGAAATAATTAGTTAACGGAATAAAAGCTAAAGTTGAAACCAGAAGGCAACGGACAGGAAACAAAAACTTAACAATGAGGGGAAAAATAGCCTGTGGGGGTCCAAGGCCAACTGGCTGCCCAACACATGGGCATGCTAACATTATTCATTAATATACAATTATCCTTACTGATGCCTTATTATGAACAACATGCGGTATATTCACTTAAATGTTTTCAACCTGAAAGACAGTGAAAACTGTGTGTAATTAAGTCATCAATAAGACAATGACAAATTTATTATTTCATCTACCACAAAACTGCCTTCTCGCTGATGGGACGTAGAAATAAAAAGAAAAAGAAAGACACACCAATGCCATGAAAAATCCTTGCCACGGCCCTTCCAGAGAACTTCTCATCACTGTGGCATGATAAGAAGCCGCGAATATCAGCCCGGATCTGGTCCTCCCACTCAGCTGTCTGCAAACACACACGGAGGTCTTCTGTAAGTGAGCCTACTGAACGTGTCAAAGAGGCCTTGGAGAGCAGAGATAGATTTGTTAGGCATGACAAAGTGTCAGATTAATGTGTCTACAACCTTATATTTGTTCAGCTCCTCTTCATCTTCATTTGCTTTATCCTCTTCAAATTTCTTACTTAAGTCAAGGTCCATTTTTTTATCAAAATAGTCCTTCAGCAAAGCCTTCAACTTCACACTTCTACTCTCATCCGCTTCATCTGTGCAAGAGTCGCAGTTTCGAAAGGCAACACTGCAGCAAAAAATGTTAATTAAAACACAAACAAAAAAAAAATCACAAAACAAAAATGAATCTCTCTAGTTTTAGAGGTATTCCTGTAGACAGTACACTAGAAGAAAAGGATTTAGGTGTGTGTGTGTGTGTGTGTGTGTGTGTGTGTATACATACGTACGCGCAGTGTGCTCACCTGCGGAAGGCCTTGAAGCAGGCCTTCAGCTGATAAAGTTGCGTTCTCTCCTGGGCCAGGACACGTCGGTGCAGGAATTCACACACTCTGTCCATCTCATCCGGTGTCAGATCGCCATAGGAACGGAAGTGGAATGACAAGTTGGAGAACTCCACCAGGACTCCACTCTTCCCTGTGCCTCCAAACGGCCCTGACAACCGAGGGTCATGGGTGGGTGGGAGCAATAACAGGAGCTCAACAGTTATTGACACATCCACCATATTTTTTATATGAGATATACTAATTTAATAAAGAGTCATACCATGAAGGAGGAGGGGGCCTGTTACACTATGCCATATAAATACATAAATGAGCTGCTTCAGATGACATTGTGTCATGTGTGAGAATGGTGTCAGCCGATTGCTGTAACGGGCTCTCACCCCTCTCCGTACTCCACTGCAGCTGCCTCACACCCCTCTTCACCAGATTCAGCTCCCAGCCCATAGTGTCTGCCAGCTCCACCACGTCAAACTCCAGCGAGTCGCAGGCCTCCACCCTCTCCCCCGCCATGCGCCTCCGTGCAAGGACCACAGCTACAGGTGGGCAGCTGCCAAAACAAGCCCAGCATCACCAAACAACTGCTCGTGCATTTTACACCTTCCAACACCCACCTACATGTGTGCATAGCAGGGAGTGATATTTGGTCAGGAATTTTTCCAGATCAACACCCAGTTAAACTCTTGCATGTTGCAGCCCCCCTAAGATCTGAACAGGGTGCTACATACATTCTGAGGAGCCCGCGCAGCTGCCGGGGACCCCCGTAACACACAATGCGGCATGTGGATGAGGTGGGGTGCAGCAGCTCCAGCCACTGCTGAGGATGCAGCTCCAGGTAACACAGCAGTGTCTCAATGCCTGAGGGAAACATGAAAGTCACCCCTGTCTGAGCACTTGTGTTTATAAATAAGGAGGGGGGATCGACACTTACCCTCCTCAGTGATGTCCAAAGTCTCCACAGTTTCCTGGATGGGTATGGCCCTCTCGTGGGTATGGCACACACGGAGGGCTGCTGTGTTTTCTGCCCCACTCCCTGCCTGCTGACCATTGGTCTTCCATTCTGCCCCACTCCCTGCCTGCTGACCGTTGGTCTTCCATTCTGCCCCACTCCCTGCCTGCTGACCATTGGTCTCCCATTCTGTTCCACCCCCTGTCTGCTGAATCTTGGCCTCCTGTTCCTGGAGGTCCTCCTGCTTCCACTGATCCTCTTCATGAGAGTAGCTCTTGGTGGCTGTCTCTTTCCTCTCCCCTTCCACCAGACCACCTCGCTGAATTTGATCTGAGTTTGCACACAGCCCATTCGGCTCAGCTGACCGGTTTCCGTCCACTTTCTCCATCTCGGAAGCTGGAGTGATCTGCTGCTGCTCCTCCTCGAGCGGCAGGTCACAGGTCTCCATCAAGTCTAGCATCTCCATGTCGTCTACCTCGCTGGCCTAAAAGTAACCGAGAAACAGAATCTCCCGAGGTCCACCAGAACACTTTTTGTTCCAGTATGCACCCCTAGAACTAACAGATACACGCTCTACAAAACAGAGCATTTTTACCTTCATTAAATCTTGCTGCTTTTGGTGGATCTGGCGGCACTTGCATGGCAGAAAGACCTTCTGCACCAGTTTCTTGACCATGAAGTAATCGACAGTATTGGCGTAGATGTGTCTACGGAGTTCAGGGAGGTCTCCGCCCTGCAAGCATCCACACCACAAGAGTCTGCTGAAGTCATAGCACTCCCAACGAATATTCCACTTCCGTTCCCTTAATTTCCCCACTGGTGGCTCAAACCAGATTTAAATAGGAAAGAATCCACGCCTGGACCAAGTGATGTTAACTGAGGAGCCGTGTGGGTATTAGGGGTCTGGACAACGTTGTGGAACTAGAATCTTACCTCCGGGTCCAGGAACAGGTGGCAGTGTGCCGGCTCCCCATCGCGTCCCGCTCGCCCGATCTCCTGCACGTAGCTCTCGAAGCTCTTGGGCATGTTGTAGTGGACGATGCCGCGCACGTCCGACTTGTCCAAGCCCATTCCAAAGGCCACGGTGGCCACCACCACCCGCAGCTGCCCGCACATGAAGTTGTTTTGCACGCGGCGCCGCTCCGCGGCCGACATACCTGCGTGGTACGACTCCGCCATCCATTTCAAAGGCTTCCGAACCTTCTTCATGGCTACCATTGACAAAAAAAAACAATTATTGAAGTAATAAAATATGCTGGCAACCAGACCAGTACGCTGCGACTGCATTGAGATTAGCAAAATTCACCATGTACAATGCAGTTGTTTTGCTTCATGTGTGCCACACACCAAACACTCTGCCGGGTAAAACCCTACCCAGAACCTTCTTCCTCTTCCCCACTGGGTTCTCTTCCAGCCCTTCCCTGACAATCTGAGAAGAGTCCTTCAAAGTCACCCCCTGCAGGCAGGTGCGCAGCAGCGCAGCAATCCGCGCCGTCTCCTCTCGGCGGGTGCAGTATACGATGATGGACTCGAGGGAGCCAAAGCGATCTCCCTTCAGCAGCGAAACCAGGGCCTGTTTGGGCAACGGGAGAAGTCAGATCTAACAAACCCCCCCCCCAGGCTGGACAAGCCCACAGGCCGCCATGGGTAAATTCAGGTGGGAGCACCTGATCCTTGTTATGGTCCATGGACACAGACAGCTGCAGGTTGTCTGGGACCGCGGCCGACCGCACAGAAATGCCCTCCTGGTCTGCGATCTCCAGGTGGTGGGCGATGTCCAGGGCCGTGGAGAGGGTGGCGGTGGCAGTAAGGCCCAACAGGCAGCGCACGCCAAGCCTGTCTCTCAGAACCTGCAGTGCAGACAGCCATTAGCCCCCCCCACCACAGTGCGAGGCGGCTGCACTAAGTCTGCACATTTAAGTAACTCTGCAGCACTTGATCAGGAAATGGAATCAGGAGCAGTGCTCGGCTTTAAAGTGCTAAACGGCACATAACCTCGTTCAGCTAATCCATGCATGTTCAGAACACGCTTTTCCCATTTCAAATTCCTACATGAATTTATGCTAAACCTAGCTTAATAAAATCTGTGTTAACGCCAGCTCCTCTCGGCTTACCACCTGTAGACAGCACACGACTGCTCTGTAAGATGCGACTGTAGAACGCCGTACGTCCCACAGGCGCACACGCACCTTACACAGCCTCAGGTAGCACGGACGGAAGTTGTGCGACCACTCCGACACGCAGTGGGCCTCGTCTATGCAGGCAAAAGCCACAGGGGGTAGCTGGTCGGCTGGGGGCAGGCAGGAAGACCCCGCATGCCCCCCACCCACCAAGGCCTCCGGGGACAGCAGCAGGACATGGACCTGGCCTGCTTTCACCTGACCCACCGCCCCAGATGAAAAAATAAATAAATAAACAACACTGACATAATCAACCTGGCCAGAAACGCAGCTAGTAATCAGTACGTAAAAACAGGCCCAACTTTCAGTTTTAACGAAGTAAACCTTTGTGGCAGCACCCTCAAGTGACATGGAGAGGAAATGAAGTGTTCAATATGCATGAGGCCAACCTGTGGTTAATATGCATCGGATCAAGCCATACTGCCTTAATTTTAAAAGATCAGCAAAAAGAAATGTAAACCTTTTCAATCGCCGCCTCCCTCTGCTTCTGTGACATATTAGAATGAATGCAAGCAGCTTTAAGCTTGGGAGGAAGTCCAGACAACTGTGGAGAGGGGAAAAAAACAAAGACAGCCTTACTTCTACTAAATCATCTGTATTTCCTCTCAGCCTGTACAGGACCTAAATTTACCTACTTAAAACTGCTCAAAGCATATTAATTTCGCCTATAGTAACATGAAGCACTCGGTCGAAACCACAATCCTTGAAACATTTAATGAAGTAAAGTTTTGATCGCCGTTCAGTAAGTATGAATCCATTTCTCGGACGGAAACCCGAGGCCTTTCTAACAAGGTTCTAGCTGCGGTTTCCAGGAAATGTGTTGCTATGCGACAGCTCTGGAAGGGAGAATCACTGCACTGTATCACTTCACTGTAAGAATGTAAGGAGATATCCTGCCCTTAAGTGACAGTGCAAATCAGCCACCTTGTGTATTTGCACATTATTTAGTGTCTGAACAGGATCTTATTTTCATTCTTATATTTATTTTCCGTAAACCTCAGACACGATAGCCCTCAGCTGGAGGGGCTATGCCTGTGGTGCTGTTATTATTTCGCATCGGAGCATTATATGTGGGGGAAAGGAGACAATCACGACTGGTGAAATTACGCTGTGGGGGGTTCATGGTTCCACTATGCAATGGTCGGAAGAACCAAGTCTGGGTTCTTCACTGGGAAAAACTGAACAGGCCTCACATTATGTGTTTGCAGAGCCAGGGGGCCGTGAGGTAAATAACCGCCGTGGTTACAGAATTCATCACGAAACAAGAAGGGGGGGGAGGGGGCAGAGGAGCTCATCACCTGATCGTCCATGAGGGACACCAAAGGTGACACCACCAGTGCCACACTCTTCGACCTCTTGGCGTACAAGTACGCAGGGAGCTGGTAGCAGAGTGACTTTCCCATGCCAGTGGAGAGGACTACCAGAGTGGACTTGCCTGACCACACACAGGACGCACACAGAAAAAACACAACACGAATCACATGCTGTTTAAAACCAAATCTTGCTTCTGTCAAAAGTCTCATACACAAGGTCCACATACATCACGCAATGCTAAGGATTACTATACCTCTGAAATGAAGTTAACACCTACTATGGTAAGAACACGTCTGCAAATATCTAGTTTTGGTGCTTCACAGAAGTGAAATAGCTGTGCCTCTTCAAAAAGCGCGGTCACACAATGAGAGACTTTCCACTAACTCCTACCTGAGAGGATTCTCATAACGGCCACTTCCTGTCCAGGCCTGAAGGCCTTGTAGCCAAAATCTGAGAGCGCTTCGTAGACCTCTGGAGTTGCAGCTGTAGCACAGCAGAAGGGAAATTGGTGGGCCTTTAGCGGGCAAAACGAGAGCGGTGTGTGCAGGCGAGGACCCCAGCGGAAGCTTTGCATAACGCAGCGCAGCTTTAACGCACGCTTTGGAGACCCGTGCGACTGAACTCCGTATAACTTAAACATGGGCTTGTGAGTTTCCAGGCTGAGAAACAACAAAAGAGACCTACAAAAATGTGCAGAATAGTCTAGAAAACTTTAGAATAATGACTTGGTGCTTTAAAGAAGCTGGATTACAGTTGTACAGGCTCTGGGACGTGTACTGCCACTGGGTCCAACTCCATGGCAACCGGGAGCCAAACTGATGTTGTTTTTTTCAAACAGCATATACAAAGGAGTGCTGGATTCCCACTCCTAAGCAACAATAATACTTAACTACGTTATGAGCTTAATTATGTTAATTATGTTTTGAAACCTCAAAAGCATGGGAACACCAGATACGCAATACACAGCACCGTTGTCGGCTGTGTTTTGTAAATATGTCCGAGTGTCACACTGAAAGGGACACACTGAAATTTTTAAAAGGTATTGGCTGATGTACATTAGTGCACATACAAACAGGCTTGTGCATCTCTCCCACCCCCCCATAACATTACCTTGTACTCTTCCGTCTTCTCCCAGGTCATAGAAGGGCTTCATTGGCGGGGGGGGTGCTGGCTTCTCATAATCAGGCCGGATGACATTTAGCAGAATATCACCCCCCTTGCTGCTCCTCTCCTCATTCTCCTCATTAGAATGGCTGGGCACTGAAGTCAGGGTGAGGGGTGGGGGGAAGCAGACAACAGACAAAAGATGATTTAAAGGCCGTTACCAACACAATACAATTGAGCTGGCCCAGAGTACCGGACATCATCACTTATCAGCACGCAGAAACTGAACTTAAAAAACAGCACGCGGGCGAATGTGAGGATGATGCATTCAGCAGGGCTCATTAGTCATATCGTTCGCCCTTTAATGCACGTTAATACAGTCGTGGTTTTAAAGATAATAAAAATAAAAAAACCAGCGGTACGGTGCACTTAACGAGCTGGCTCGGGGCGTGTGGTTTTAGTCCACGAGGATCACGGCTGTGCTTGACATTTGCGCTGACAATTTGTGGAAACTGTTACACGTGGCGCGTTCCGAAAACGCTGCGCTCTGCAGCACCGCTGCCAGGAGAAAGCGCGCTCCTTCGGTTTGCGTCGTGCCCTCAAGGACAGTCACCTGATGCCTTTTAAATCAATGCAATCAACCAACCCTGAAATACAGTACACATGTACTGTGCGTGTGTGTGCGTGGTGGTATATATTTGTGCGTGTGTATATAATACACATGAGGCATCTGTAATATTCATTAACAAAAACACATTATGTCTTGTACTTCTTGGAAAAGGTACAATCATTCACATATAAGAAACCACTGGAATGAACATTGTACATGCGATACTATCAGTGACTGATGACCACACTCACTGTGGGTCTGCTCCAAAATAGGCGTCCTGTTTACAAAGCTCACTCGGACTTGGATCAACCGCTTCCCTGTTTACATTTCAGTCAGGCTCTCGTTTAGCAACCTGGGTAATGGCTCTGGCGGGGGAGGCAATCACCTAACTTACTTGCTGACACAGGTTTTCCCAAACCAGGCACTAGAGTGGAGTTTTTCATCATCAACAGAAAGATGCAATTTGAGGAATCACATTTAGGCACTTTGGTTATAAACGATGCACTGATCATTACACATAAGGGAAGACAGACAATGTAGTGGCAGCAACACGCTGCCACCCAGGCACTGACCAGGCAGCTCAGAGTGCAGCGTGCCAGTGCTCCGTGCCACCTCCTCCAGTGTGGGCAGCTCAAAGGGCTCCTCCTCCGTGACCTCTCTGTCCACCGTCGGGACCGGAGCTAGAGAAACAGGGGTCCAAGGTGAGACACCACAAAGGTCTGCCCTCCAGGGCGTTCTGCTTCACAACCCAAAATGTTCTGTAATTAACTGTAGGAGACATCTGTCCTCTTTTCTTCAAACATGCATAGCCAGTAACCTACAGCTTCAGCCAGACTGAGCAGGTGCTGAAGCAGAACAGGCACAGTTCACACATGAAGCGGCGGTGGCGAGCGCGCGGCTGTCAGCTCACCTCGGCCTTGGCAGTCTCTGGCCCAGTGACCCACGCCTCCACACTTGAAGCAGCTGTCACCTTGACGACTGAAGCCGCCAAACCTTCCTCGTCCCCTACCGGACCCCCCACCAAATCTCTCGCCCTTCAGCTGGAACTTGTGCATGTACAGCTGGATTTTAAACACACACACACACACACACACACACACACACACAAAACAGAAAGCTTTGTGTGAATGATCATCTTTCATACTGGGCAGCATGGTAGATAAAGACATTGGTTTGTAACCTGATGGTTCTTGATGGTTGATATTTTAAGGCCCAGGAGGGACTTTACTGGTATATTTCTAAGTAAGTTACTTAACATGAATTACTTCAGTAAAATATAGACCGATATAAAATAATAATAAATTTGCTGAAAGCTACGTCAAATAGTTTAAAAGAACATTAATATGTATCATACTCCAACTAAAAAAACTAAACACGTGACAACATACATGACCCTGTATACACGCTTGTGATTCACATGATCCAGATGTGGGACTGTTTTTAAGAAGAAACTGAATTGAAACTGTAGTATGAGACAACAGTAATTTATCACTTATACTCAAGCAACCCAGATTCACAACTAATTTTTCAGAGGGATTTTACATGAACAGTGTTTGACATTGAAACTTTACTAAGAAGTTGATGTTTTCATGTCATGCGAGTCAGAATTTTCCAGAGCCACTGGATATGACTTCCTCCTGCAGCGGTAAACATGCGACGTTCCTTACCTGCTTCCGAAGCACCGCTCCTCTGAGAGCGAAGCCCTTCACGTGGGACTTCCTCTTCAAGTTGATTTTCACAAAGTTGCCATCCATGTTCTTGGTGGTGCTACAGCATCAATGAGAAACAAGAAGCTCACAAACAGCCAGTCTGAAGCACAGCGTAACAGAACCACAAACCGTGTTTCCTATAGGGGGGATGAGGCTAACGAACCATCAGCGAACAATATGTACACATGCATGCAGGAAGAGGACACGGTGGTAGTGCAGAGACGTTACTGGCTGAGGCCTACCAAGCTTTAACAGGCCTTTTCAAATGAGCTGAAGCCGAACACGTGTCTTCCTCATACACGTCTCCCAGCAGGTTCTCCTCGGGAATCTCTGGCTTTCGCCTGCTTTTCTCTGGAAATGCAGGTTCTTGTTGGCCACTTCCATCATCCTCAGCTTTGTCAGTTTTCTTCTTCCTTGCTTTCAGACCCTCCACAGACCGCTTCCTGCTTCTCTTCCTGCTTTTGGCAGCAACATCTTCCTCTCCTTCCTCACCCAGAGGTTCCCTTCGTCTCTTTGCCCTCCTCTTCCTCTCTGACCCCTCTTTGTGGCTGACCACCAAGCCGTCTTTAGCTGCTGGATAGGCTTTTTTAGTGTCACTGTCAGGGGAGATCTCCTCATCACCGCCCTCCATGTCTCCTAAGCCATGTCTGGTTTCCCCATCCACTCCCCCAACTCTGGCCTTTAATGAGGAACCGCATGCATTAACGGAGGAACCCGCTGTTCCTACCGGAGACATTACGTGACCGACCTGAAACTTGTCCCCCGGAAGAGGTGGCGTTTGCTCAGTCTTGGACAAGTCCCCTCCCAGGGGAGTCATATCATCCCACACCACCGGAGCAACTGGCGAGCTGGCATGCCCCGTGTTTCCACTGGCGCCGCCTGCCGGCATCGCCCCCTCCCTCAGAGACAAAGACAAATTACCCGTGGCTGGCTTCTCTGTGTCCTTCACTTCGTCAAACACCTGACACCGCATGAGCCAGCCGCTGTCCACGGAAGACAGCCGCTCTGTGACAGACCGCCGCAGACGTTGCGCTCGCGCCGCCAGCCCGCACGGTGCCCCTGCCTCTGCCACAGGAAAGCGGTTGCTGGAAAGCGCAAAGGCTGCTTCTGTTTCAAACGGCAACTCATCCTGCTCGGCACCGAAGGCCTGCGGCTCAGGGGCGCTGGAGTTTGGGCAGGTGTTGGCTGGCCTGGGCAGAAGCAGTTGAGCATCTGGGGCAGCACTTTGGTCCGAAACGGATTTCAACGTTTTCACAGGCTGGCTCCGCGGAGTGAAGGACTTCTTCAAGGAAACATTTCTGTTCTGTAATCACATTTAAACAAGCTAGAAACACGATCCACCTTCTATAAGCATATCTGCATTTTTTTTAAGTGCTGTCATGTCATTTTCTGCAACAATGTAGAAAAATTACACAATAATGGTTCTACCATTTTTAAGCTTAGAATCTACTTTGCACAGAATACATCTTATCTGACAAACTGCAAGCTGGGTGTTGTCAAAACAGTAAAAAAAATTCAATTCTTAAGTAAACACGGATAGTAAGTAATGGGAAAAAAACTACAGCAAAATGACTAACCAGAAATTCTTTGTTTTCATATTAACATCTAGAAGCTGCATATTACATTACCATAAAATTTAACAGTTTAAGGAACTAACAAAACATTTTCAAATAGCATCCCGAAGCACCTTTAACGAATCTCCTAAATTTGCCTTCAGCTTCATCCCGAAGTACTGAGCAGAGGCCATAACTGTCTCTCTCTCTTTACACGTCAGTTTCAAATTGGCGTTTGGCATGACTTTACGGTTCAGGTAACTACCCCAGCAATCACCATCCTGCAAAACAAAAAAACAATATTCCTCACCAAAAATAACACGAGAAAGCCAAAGGTACAAACCAATAACAATGAAACTTCAATTTCAATCAAGTTATAGAATCTGTTTCTTAACAATTTTTGCTTGTCAAGGACTTAAGAAGCTTTGGGACAAGTAAACAAGCACACAGAAGTATAACTTACCTTAGGTGATGTTGTGGTGTCCACAGTCTTACTTCCATCTCCACACACAGACGTGTTATTGGTATTGACTTCTCTTGCTTTTTTGAGCATTCGATATTCTTTGTAAAGTTCTGAATGCAAGATCACAAAAAAATCCATTGATTGAACACATCAAGATACTCACCACAAAGTATTTTTAAATTGCTAAAACACACACTACGATACTATTATAAATAAATTCCTACTTACTTTTTGTCTCCTCTGCGGCACTGTCGATATCATCCTAACAGAGAAAGGACAGGGCAGATTTGTTTTGCAGATCTACCATCAACATATTATGGCAGTTCAAGTTTATTTAAAGCACATTTAAAAACGACAAAAGTTGACCAAAGTGCTATACAACATTGAAACAAAACACATAAAACACACAATAAATAAAGGGAAATCACAACACACAAAATATAAATAATACAGATAAAAAATAAATATATCTAAGAAGTAAAATAAGAATAAAAAGCCAATGAGAAAAAAATATATATTTTTAGCCTGGACTTAAAAGTAGCTAATGTTGAAACAGCACTAATGTGCAGGGGTAAACTTCCACAATTTCATTGCTATAACTGCAAAGACACAACTTCCTTTGAGCTTTAGTCTGGACCGAGGTACAACCAAGAGCATCTGGCCAGAGGTTCTAATTGTCCTAAAGGGTGTGTGAGGATGTCGAAGCTCAGAGATGTACAAAGGCACTAAACTATTAGGTGACTTTAAAACTAGCAGCAAAACTTAAAATCAATCCTGTGGCAAATCAGAAGGCAATGAAAAGATTTTAGGGTAGGGGAGATGTGGTCATGTTTGTGTGTGCCTGTCAGAAGCCTAGCAGCAGCATTCTGGACAAGCTGCAGGTGAGAGAGTGAAGACTGACTGACTCCTGTGTACAAAGAGTTACAGTAATCGAGATGAGATCAAATGAAACCATGGACTACTTTCTCAAAATTTGCAAAGGACAAAAAGGACATAACCATTGCTAGTACTCTCAACTGTAAAAAAAAAAAAAAAACTAGATATGACAACTGAATTTATCTGTCGAATTTAAAATCCTTCTCAAATATCACACCTAAGTTCTTTATGTATGGTTCACAGAAAGGTGCTAATGGGGAGCCAGGAAGTTATTCTGTCAAAAAAAAATCACAATCTTATTTATATTTTCATTTAATTTAAGAAAATTTAAGGACATATATGCCTTGATGTCATCTGAACAGGCCAGGAGGGACCTAATGGAATTCTTAATACCATGTTGCCACAGAAGCAAATAAATCTGTGTTGTCAGTCTAACAATAAAACAAAATACCATGTTTGTTTATGATGGATCGCAGCGGTAGTATACATAAAGAAAACAAAAATAGGACCAAGAATAGACCCTTGTGCTACCCCACAAGTGAGGGGAGCCTGTGAAGAAGAGTTCACCTAAGATGACTAAAAAGGTCCTGTTACTCAGATAGAATTTAAAGCAGTCCAGAGCTAATCCACAGATGCCACAGAAGCTTTCAGTGAGAAATAAGAATACCGTATCCACTGTGTCAAACGCAGCACTAAGATCTAACAGTACGTGATCAACAGATAGTATGTGATTATCATTTCAAAATGGGACACATTTTGACAAATCCAGAACATCATGACATCATTTTTATTAATTCATTATACAGCGTTACTACATATTCAATTTATAAATTACTAAATTAAGAACCTACCTTGTTTGGTTTCCTTTTGTTTTCGCGTAAAAATGTCTGTTCCCAGCTTTTCAAGAGATGTTTGACATCGTTGTATCTATCCATACTGAGAAATGCATTTACTAAATGTGGCACTAAAGGTACACCAATACGGAGAAATCCCGTGGGCACCGGGTGAGCAATGCTTGCGATCACTACCTGGAATAAAAATAATGACTTAGTAATTAACTACAAATAAACTGGGAACAAAGTAACTATTTTGCTAACAAGTTAGCTGTTAAGAATACAACAGCATATGTCGAGAATAGAAAAACTTGTAAGCATGCAACAGATTTCCACCGCTAATAATTTATGAATTACCCGCCTACGACTGTACGAAGTATTTTATTTACAATGCACTTTATTGATTTGAAATTAGAAGTATGTACAGTACGCTCGTAATTTCAGGTGTTACAGACAAGCAAGGTTCCTTTAAAAATTTAGCGCGAACTCTGAGATCAACAGCAAACAACCAATGAGCGCACGAGGACGAACCGACAACTTTAAGACTTCATTTCCCGAAATGCTAGCTAAAAAGGAAGTGGTTTTTTTTTTTTTTTTACACGTGGTGTAACTGAACAGGACATGCGTCATTTTCAACACACGAAACACGCGTGGCAGACCCAGCATGTGTATTGATATAGGAAAACGAGGTTGGTATGTAAATTGATTCATCTCAGTACAAACGTATAAAGGGAATGGCATTTCTAACCTAGTTAGCATTAAAGCGATTTTCTTGAACTGTCGCTTTTGAAGCAGTCAACGTAACCCGTAACTAATCACGCAAATTATTTTTGTGCCTAAATTCATGCTAGTACCCGGTGACAGGAATAGGAAAAAAATTGTTTCCCGAATATAACCCTGAAAGTGTTTTTTTTTTGCTTTTTAAAAACGTATTCACAGTATTATATTTTGAGATGCTAAATGTGGCTAATAATTTTTTCACAAAACTTTTCTGATGTTTTAACAGGTGGAGATCAGTAATTTACGAATTATAATAAAACAGTTCGTCAAACAAAAAGATGTTGAGTGACGCAGAGGCTAAAGAACTTCTGTCTTTCATGACTCTTGAAACAAGGGCTGATGTGAAAGGTTATGCTACGGAGTGTATACTGGGTCTCACTGCCACTAAGGATGGCTGCAGATACCTACGAAGCAAGCCAGATTTCCTCAGAGCGCTGCTCATCCTCACCACTGATCCCTCGATCGCTATAGTCAAAGACTGCTACCATGCCCTCATCAACCTTTCCGCAGATGAAACGACACACCAAGCCCTGGTGAAAGACGCCAACATTCTTCCCATCTTGTTCAGGAATGTTCAGAACCCGACTTACATGTTTGCCGACCGAGTCTGCACTGTACTCAGCAACCTCTCACGCCATGAGAAGACCTGCAAGGAGGTGTTCAGAGTTCTTCAAGAGCAAAACTTGGGGCTGGCCAAAATTGTTGAAGTCCTCTGCACGGATAACTACAACAAGGAGGCTTCCCTCCACTATCTGGGTCCTTTTCTATCTAACCTCACACAGCTGCCAGAGGCCAGACAGTTTGTCTTGGACAGGGAAAGGTAACTGTTGCTTTAACATTGAAAATGATACTGACTGAAGAATCATGATTGTAATTTTGGGGCATTGTCTTTGGTGCAATTGCTGTTGTACCTTTATTTATTTATTTATTTATTTTTAACTATTTCACAAATAGGTGTGTAATACAGCGACTCCTGCCCTACGCTCAGTACGAAGCTTCTACAGTCAAACGTGGTGGCATTGTTGGGACTTTAAGAAACTGCTGCTTTGACTATGGTTAGTAAACAAACTGGCATAGACAAACATGTTTTACAACCCTTGGCGTTAAAACTGAACCGCATGTGAACTTGGTGTGGTTAAAATCTGCATTACTGTGTATGAAAACATTGTTTTGCCATTGGGTGCAAAAGGATTGCATCTGTTTCATAAAGAAGGTGAAGGGTTTATGAACATTCAGTTCCTCATACGCAAACACACTAATGACACGTGCTTGTAGCTCATCATGATTGGCTGCTGAGTGAGGACGTGGACATCCTGCCATTCCTGTTACTTCCTCTGGCAGGACCTGAGGAGCTCACCGAGGAAGAGAACGAAGGTACAGTCGGCAGCACCATCTGACGTTAGCAGATCATCTGAAAGGCTTCAGCTGTGACCCGTAGGTTTAGCTGCAGGTTCTGCTAAAGTGGGCTCTAGCACACACACGGCGACGTGTAAAGTCGTATTGCTGAATCGTATTGCGACTGAGCTGGACCTCAATGGCTGTACTTGAGATTTAAAAAAATGAATGAGTGTACACAAGTTTAAATGTCCCTCACTGTAATATAATCACTATTTGGTTAGTCCCATTTCTAAAAGTGAATCAGACCCCTGGTATAAACATCAATCAAAAAAGGTAACTTGAATGACATGGGGACATGTTTGTGTTACCCTACCTGTCTGTCAGGGTAGAGAAATCAGGAAGCGAGTTGAATACATGCTTGGGATTGTGGCAGTGGATAATGCATTGCATGTATTTGGTAGGATTGCCTGTGGACTTGCAGTATCTTCCCGAAGACAAGAAGAGAGAGCCAGACCCAGATATTCGTAAAATGCTTATTGAAACGCTACTCCTGGTAGGCAACCATAAAGATTGAATGCAGAATGATTTCTTAAGATCCCACTCAGTCTGTGGGTATAAACATGGAATTGTGCAGTTTGAGTCCGGACATTGCGTTATACATCTGACACGTCAGCTGCATGTAAATCATGCAGTTTTATTCTTTGCTTAGCTCAAGTCATTTGGTTGAGTATGTGTAGATCGTTAAACTGCTCGTTCAAATACAAGGGAAGAGCAAGATGGCGGAACAGTCATCAAGATGGTTATTATTGTGATTTAACCGCTTGAGAGCAAAGCAAGCGCTACGAAGCACTTGCTATCCAGAACCGCTCTCTCCGAATAGAACCGTTTGCCTGTCAGATGATCTCGGAACACTTGCAGTATCAAAACATTCTAAAACAAAATTATGCGTGAGAAATTTCAACACGCTCTTTAAAAAAACTTAGTAGTAAAGTAGAGTTACACCACAGGACTTCAGAACCATATGACATTAACTCCATATGAACTTTGAAATACTATAGTATGGTTAAATTGCATATGAACTATGACAAAATTGTGCTACTGCACATATGGCTGCGTGCTGGTATTTTCTCAATATAAAAAAAAATGTATATCTTGCTCCTGACCTCATACTGTGTGTGTTATGGCTTTTGGTTTTAAATCTCTTTACATTTTCACCCATAGTTAACTGCAACGAAGGTCGGCCGCCAGATTTTGAAGAGAAAGAATGCGTACGTCATCATGAGAGAGTTCCACAAGTGGGAGACGGAGCCGCACGTCATCGCTGCTTGTGAGAAACTTGTGCAGGTAAAGAAAGGGGAGGGAAGGGAATCAGGTGTGTGGCCAAGTATGTTTGTCACATACAAGGAATTTGTCCTCTGCATTTAACCCCTCCCCCTGGGGGGAGCTGTGAGCAGCCATACATGGCACCCAGGGAACTACCGCTGAGTGTCTTGCACAAGGACACACCTGGCGGCTTGCCTGAAATTTGAAACGGAAGTTTTCCACATCCCAGCCTGATGTTCCACCCACTGAATTGAGCCATTGGGCTGTAAAGGAACCACCGTGCAAGAACATCACTGTCATAATTACCCTCCATCTGTGTAAAGTGCGCACTGCGAGGCAGGCCTCGTTAATATGTTCTGTTTCTCCAGGTTTTAATTGGGGATGAACCTGAGGCTGGGATGGAGAACCTAATGAAGGTGGAGATACCTGAGGATGTAGAAAAGAAGCTCAGAGACATGGATGTTAAGGAGCAGGAGCAGATTGAGGAAGAGGAGGAGAAGCTGAGAAAGGCTGAAGATGAGAAGGCTGACCTGAATGGATTAAGCCCATGACACCATTCACAGCATTGCCTGCAGTGTTGGGACTGAAAATAATAATGTACTGGATTTCCAGATTAATGGCATTTTAAGAGTTGGGGGGGGGGAAAAAAAACAATGTTGCATAAAATAACATGGCAGTTAAATTGATGCTCTTATGAATTGTGTATACACTTGTACAGTAAAGGGTTATACAGATTAAAGTAATAAATTTTATAGGTCTTATTTTTATTCCATTCCTGACTGGCATGATCACTGGTGCATTCAGTGTCGCAGATCTAAGGAAGAAACTCCTAAATGCCTGTCAGTGCTGTTCCCACATTTTCTGTGAGGCTTCTTGAACTGGCAGGCACCTGTAAGGCTCTCTGCTTCCTGTATCTGTGGCTGTTGAAGTACAGCTGAGCCTGTCCTGGTGGATGTTGGGTAGGTTGAGGAAGGATCTGCAGGCGTAGCAGGGCCAAGGACTGGTCCTAAAGTTCTCGTCTGGGACGTTGGCTGTTTCCTGGGTGAGCTTGAGTAAGAGAGGACATGAAGACACTGACTGGGACTTGAAATCAGCTGGTCATAATAAGGGTCTCAGCACAGAGTTCACATGTTCAGCACATGTGAATTAAATCATCCAAACTAGTTGTACCAGTGAAGTATAAATAAGTGGACTGAAATTTCTTCAAAATGACATTGTAATCACCCTGTGTTGGGTTGGTGCCCAGCCCAGGGTATCCCCTGCCTTGCGCCCTGTGCTTCCTGGGAAGGGCTCCAGGCTTCCTGAAACCCTGAGTTGGATAAGGTTATATAGTAGATGGATGGATGGACATTGTAGTCCTAGATAAAAGATCTTGCTGTTGTGCCAAGACTTGTTCCTCTGTACTAAGCTTGTTTTTTTTTTTTTTTTTAGTCCTTGGCTTGCGTTGGATGCCAGGCAGTAATGGCACAATCCAAAGGTACACCAGCACTCCTTGTAAGGGCAGTCACCCTGAAAACAGCTGTCTGACTGAGTCATGGCATCCCAGAAAAGGCAAGCTTGTGCTTGGGTGTTTTAGGCCCAACACATCACGATGGTCCTAAATCTTTCAAGTGTTTGAGCACTTTGGATTTGAACATGGATAACACTGTTTGTCCCAGTTCCTACCACAATAGTGCATCGCACTGCTCTTACTTTCTGTGTTGAAGACCCAAAAAAGAAAGAAATCTAAACGTAAAAAAATTTATGTGAGTACAGTTATGGAATTTACAATCAATAATTTGGTTATGTAGTGAGTTTCATAATGAGGAGGACAGGTCCTGGCCATCCAGTGTGGCAAATGTCACAGGTGCCTGAAGAAACAGTCCTGAGGCATGACAGGTCACTTCATGAGCTGGACATGTTGATGTTAATTATCCTCATTACAGAGAAACTTCCCAGGAACCGTGGTGTGGAAGTTTGCTTCCCTGTTCAAAGTGAGTACATATCCCATTACCGTAAAACAAACGTTTCAGGTTATCACTGTTAGTTAATATGTCATCATAGGCCTGACTTGCATTTAACCAACGTTTGCAGCTATGGCATATGCATGTACAGTGAGTTAAACACCGCGCTGACAGCCACTAACAAACTCCAGACCTGTGCTCCGTTGCATTTTTGAGCGAGGACGATATCAGCAGCTACGTTGGCCAAAGAGAGACAGAACGTGTTCATCGCACTTGTCTTGACCGTGAAGGAGTCAACGCAGCCGAGGTCTGACAGGCATCGCAAAGGGTGGCTCAGACAATGCCCTGTGTACAGTATGTTTGCATTATTACTGTTTCCTGAAAATTAGGCCAACTGAATGAAATATAACAAAAAAATAAATGTAACAAAAGAAACACAACTACAGAAGCACCATGTTAAGTAAATCATCTTGCACAACAGGGTTTTATGAACAGAGAGTTTTCTGTATCTGGAACGTGCCCCCCCCCTCCCCCCCTCGTGGCAATGTATCACGAGTGTCAGGGTCTCCAGAACCAGCTGACCTCTCACGGGTGCATTACCGTCTGCAGTGTAATTAGGATCCGCTGGCAGTAATAGCAGAAAGGTTAAGCTCACAGCTATGCTCCAAGGAGCTGAGCTGAGATCTGTCTTGCGTCCAGGATCGTAACTGTTGACTCAGCTGAAATCACCAAGCAGCGAGCCCACGTGGGGTCGGGGGGAGGTGGCCGCCCTCATGCTCTGAGTGTATGCGGGTTTCTGTCTACACTCAGGATAAGTGCGTGTATATAAGCTAATCTTGCATACACACGTTGTCTAACGAGCTTTTACTCTTGATTTTTTTGCGCTCGCTTGTTACCTTGGCGCAACACTTGTTTAAAGGAGCTATATAAAAATAAAATTGCATGGGATGACTTGTGTTTTTAAAATTGGACTTAGCCTTTACTAAATTTGTTGTGTTCGGTACCCCCCCCCCCCCAACCGTAATGTGAATAACATAAATCATTAAAAACACCAAGTCAACAAGAACGATTTAACAAGATCTAATTTGTGTCCAGGTTTTCTTTAGATTAAAGTATACACGTGTGCGTGTCTTACGCACATAAAGGCACTTCCCTACTTGGCTGTAATTCTTGAACTGGTCTAACAGCAGTATTTTTGGTTAGCTGAGTATATGGTGTCCAGCTTTCTCAACGGACCGTATCCACCTATATTAGTGGATGGTTACATAGCACATTGTACGTATGATAGAACATTAAACTGCAAAATACTGTAATGCACTTTTAAACTTTGTGTAATGCAGTTACGTGCTACATGTGTATAAAATAAAGTATACATTTTTACAATTATTTTTTTCATACTTCGACACAACTCTAGCAAAAGGTTTTTTCCTCCTTACTCCAGTACAGGTTATTGCTTTATTCTTACATCTTACATGACTATTAGTTTGCATTTTGGACGAATTTACAGAATTGAAAAGGCTGTGAAAGAAAATGCTCAAATAAATATATAAATAAATAAATAGACATAAGAGAGACGATAAACTCAGGTATCCTATTAAAATGTATTATCTCCCCCTTGTGGACAGTTGTGGAAATACCTCTAAGCCTCTAAACAAGATGCGGAGTTATGAGGTCTGGAAGTAAATTTCGAAAACGTCCATCCATCCATTATCTTAACCGCTTATTCCTGGTGAGGGTCGCGGGGAAACCTGGAGCCCATCCCAGAGCACATGGGGCGCAGGGCAGGGGACACCCAGGGCGGGGCGCCAACCCACCACAGAATTTCGAAAACGTGTTGATAAAATTCCATCTGCATTCAAAATATTGCTACATCCTGCTGACACAGTAAATGCAAAATATACATTAGCATACATTTAACTACATGTAATTTTATACAAACATACATTAAATGTTTGCCTTCAGTGTCCTCAACTTTATTTTGGGGGTGTTTATGTTAACGTAAGCATGCAGCTGACTTACATCAACACATTTACACTCAATTATAATCCTCGTGTCACCGTTTACCTGGCATGTCCTTGTTGTGTTACCACGGCCCCTTGTTTTGCTGTTACCTTTGCTTCCTTGTTCCTTCATTTGTTGAGTGTTTTCACCTATTCATTGGTTCCTATTTGGTCCTACTTTTGGTGTGGTGCTACCTGCCTTTGAAGTCATGTTAGGGGTTATATGGCCTGTGAAGGCTACTTGAGTTTGTTCTGTTCTGGATCCTCCTGTTGCTTCCCCTGTTTGTTCTGTTAATTCTCTTGCCCCTTTAGTTTTAGGTTCAATTCTCTGTTGCTTGGAGTAGGTGCTACCTTTAATAAAGCTCTGCAACTTGACCTTATCCTGTGCCTTGACATTCCCTGGCCCGTCCAAAACACGACACCTTGAACTTCTTTTATACTTTTGACGAGTTGGTACACCAGTGACCTTCTTTTGATTATCTACTACACTTTATCTATTTACTAAGACTGTTTGCCAGTACAAGTTGTCCAACAATGACACACCAATGAGGAGATGCCATAAGGTGGAGGTGGGGCGGGGCATTCTTTTGCACTCGCACCCTGTTTTCCTTGGCACTGACCGGGGGACTGGAAATTGCACCTCGCACCGGAGCAGCTGCCGTTTACTTTGGAGCCCCTCGAAGGAGGAACTGTTGAGTTTTCACTAAATCTTCATGGCTGGTCTCGACCAGTACTTTGATGATCACCAGCGGATTTACTGGCGTCATAACGGGAACTGTCGTGAGGGCTCTCAGCAGAAGGAACTACCAGGAGGAATGGAGGCTGCCATCCAGGGACTGATTAATGGACCCACCATCTATGACAGGATGAGTGTTGAAGATCAAGTGCTTTTAAGGGGCTGCTTCCCTACATACTGCAAGGTGGGAGCTGTAGAGCTAGGACTATGGAAATGAAGAAAGGGTGGGTATAACACAGAGAAATAACCCCGTATTTCATGTTTGTTCTTCATATGGAAGATGTGTAATTTATTAAAAACATTCAAGTGAGTGATGATCCTTCAAAAAAAAAAAAAAAAAAACAATCATTCCTGAATTATAGAGTATAACGTTCTAAATGGGTGAGAAAGAGGGAGCCGTTCATTAACATTAATTTGACATCATTGCGGTTTTCTGTGCGTTTTGAAAATGTTTAAAATTTTACAGGTTAGCCTACTGTAGTGCTGAAATTAGTATTTTCCACAACTGTTGCATTAACAAGGCAGTGTATTAGCGATATTATCAACAGGTAACTAATGTTAAAGCATGCTTGGGGGGTGCTGGGAAATCGGACAGAAGGTGTGAGCAGCACTGGGCTGCTGCACGACACATGGAGGTTCTCCAGATGAGGTGCAGCTCTGACCGCATCGTAACCGCTCCCTCCCTTATTTTTTCTTTACATAGCCAGGCACAATCAGCCTTTTCCTGTTTCGGACTTCAGTAAGTGAAAGATCCTTCATCCCAGGAGAACCATCCCGGTAGCTGGGCAAGGCCAGAGCCAGCAGCTCGGGTTAGACAGTTTACTGAAAGGCAAGGGCCGTGTATTCCGACAGCTGAAGGAGCTGAGGTCCCCTCCACCCCTCCATGCCGGAAGGGAACTGTCATCATAGTTCGTCCCCCCTCGCCGCCGCCTGTCACGTCAGCATCCATCACCCTGTAGGTAAAGCATGAGCAACACTTTCCCCGGTTCAGATGTCAGAAAGGGGATGGATGTTAAACTCCTGGGTCAAAAATTTTGGGCTCGCGGAAACTTGTAGACATCACCGAGCCTGCCCTGCACATGCGGTTAATCACTGCGCATAATTAGTCACATTCCATGTTATGGTCGGTTAGAAAATTAATGCGATTTGTCTGGGAAACCTAGATTCATTAGGCAATCGCGTGACCCTCATCCGGATGCACGGTTTGGAAACCGGACAGATAAGTGAATGAAAAGCAGAACTGAATATTTTCTATCACACGAGCCGAGTAAAATGATTCATTTTGCTGAAACCGCACGCTTGCATTACATGAGCGGCGGCTAGTCAATGAGCAGGTGTTATAAACATCTTCAAGTTTCCACTCGCAGGTAACCTCTGTGCATCGACTTGGTGATATCGCTTGCGTTTTGATCGCTTGCCTCCTCCAACATCTCGCCAGGGAGATATGCGGATGGAACAGGTGGTAAGAGTATTAACTAGGAAGGCACTTGAAAACCAAACGGACACATGCCACTAAAAACAGTCTTCTGCATTTTATGCGGGAAGAGCAAGGTAAACAAGGAAGAACAGCATATTACATAAAATAAGTAAAATCGGGTCATATCTTGAACACCTGTAATGTAATGCAGCCTGGTCTGTTCCAGTGGAGTAGCTGTAACAGTGTTTTGCTTTCATTCTAATTTATCTCCTGCAAGATCAGAGCCCTTTTTAAACTGTCAAACCTTGGAAATAGAGAGGTCACCCACAGTTCATCTCTTTTGACAGCCTGGTACAATTTTTCAAGAATAAGAAAGAAGCCGTAGAAAACAAATACCCCTTTTGTAGTTTGGTGCAAGGCAAGCTACAACATTGAACAGAAGGACCAACAGCAACATAAACATCTCAGTGCTAGTCTGTTTAATTACTCAACCTTGCAAAATTTAAGTAAGTAGCGCTTTATAAAGAGAAATTAACAAAGATCCCAGCGACCTCGATCTAAACCTAAAAGAGCTATGAAACGAAAAACCGCTGATTGCTGAAATTACACTCTGGAAATTAAAGAAAACCCTGCGTTATGTTATGCATATTTTCACACAGCGCTGTTTGCAGTCCCAGTGGTGTTTTGGTTGTACCAGATCATGCTGTATCAGTTTATCTGCAGATTTTTCAGCAGCCTCCACCTTTCCCTCATGACTATAGCAAAGTTTTTTTTTTTTGTTTAACTGCTTTCATTTTAAAGTCTAATTGGTCTCTCTCTTGTTGACCGGCATGAAATACTCCTTTCTCCGTGTTTTAACAGCTGTTAACTGCGATTTCGCTTCTCCGGGGTACGCACGTGGAACGACGCGGCCATTCGATAAATCAGCAGAATCCAAAGGTGCAAAGTTTTACTGTGTACCGCAGGCCCCCCTTACGGGTGGGACGCATGCAACACTCGTGTAACACCCATGTACACTGAGCTCATGTGTTTGTTTTGGGCTACTCTGAACTTGGTGACATATATATAGAGACAACATGTGATAATGTTTGGACAGCGAATCCCTTGATTGCAGATTTTATCTTCAAACATTGTAATTCATGCATTTCCTTCTTAAACCTGTGCTTTTATGACAGTTACTTAAAGAGCAAACCATGTATCAAGTTCAGAAACCTTTGTCTCGCATAAAACGACAGGGTGGAGTTAGATTTCATTGTTTTCCTTTAATTTTATAAACCCCTTATTAGTCCCACAATGGTGAAATTCGTTCTCTGCATTTGACCCGTCCCCTGGGAGGGCAGTGGGTAGCTTTCGGCACCCAGGGAGTATCCTGCTCAGGGACACGTTTGATGGCTGGGCTGGCATTCAAACTGGGAAACTTTCACATCCCAGCCTGATGTCCTACCCATTGAGTCACCAGGCTACTATGTCAGCACAATCTAAAGATACAAGCAACAAATACCTTATGTTACAAAAACAGACATGGTCCTGCTATGTGGACAGGTCTCTTTTTCTTCCATCTTGACAGCGTCATGATTTTCCGCCAGACTGACTTAGGTTACATTGATTTTACCGTCAATTTCTGCATTGATGACAGCAACCGAAACTCAATGGCAATGTCACATTTGGGAGCTGTGCTTTCGGTTTCACGCTTTTGAATACTGTGTACTGCTATACCTGCTGGGTAGGAAGGTTTGGTTTAAAAGGAGTGCTTTGCTGTTTTAAGTGCTTGGGCGTGGGGGAGGATCTCAGCCAAATCAATGAAAACTGTTGAACAGACATTGAGCTAAGCATCCTTTTGCCACCTGTATATGCTGTGGATGGGGCAGACCAGGCATGAAGTTATACCCCCCCCCTCATCATCACTGTTCCATTCTTGTAGCCCAAACTCTGATGTCACCTGCCTGCCTGTCCAGGGAATCCTCTGTTTCCTGCAACAAGTCTGGATGGAGAAGGGAGGTGGGGGGGGTGTCATTCTCCCTGGCCATCTGTCAGAGGGGCAGCGCAGACATAGTCTGTGGGGGGTTTCCTGGCTATGCAGGTGGTGTTTAGTGACCTACCGCATTGCCTCCATGCAGAGCTGGAGTCAGGACTGGACAAGTCTTTCGTCTGCAGGGGTACAGCCTGTCTGAGATTGTCTGCCTGTCCTCTCTTTGTTAGGGAGAGCTGTGAACTGCTGCAGTAACATGGAATATGTGCTCTCTCTCTCTCTATCTGTTTCTCTCTCTCTCTCTTCTACCCCTTCTCTTCCTCCCTCCCTTCCATCCCAGAGTCCATCTGCCTTAAATTTAGCATGTAGCCTTGAACTGCTGCAGTTCTCCTCATGGGCAAACCCGCCTGAAACTGCCCTCCAGGGAACCCTAGGCAAAACTCCATTTCAGCTCAAGAGAGCCTTCCTCTTAGGGTGGCCACATTGACTTCATTCAACACGAGTTGTTTTTCATTTAGTATACATCAGGTGTTATATTTCCACAAGGTTTATGGTCATTGTAAATTGATATAATTGTTGGTTGTAAAAATAAAAAAAAAAAGTTCACAATGGCAGTTTTTTTGTCTGTGAACATTAGAGCCATGAGAATGGGTATCTACAATGAAGGCCATTTGCTTCTTGGTGCTAAATCAGAACATGTTTGTGTGTATAAACATGTGCTGTTATGTGTAATTCTTCTGACATGGCACAGCTGCCTAAAACGACAACCCAAAATGATAGATTCACGTGTCATTACTGAAATCGTGTTTTGTCTGTGGTAAATGTTTTTTTTTAGAACAATATTAATAAGAAAGTAAGAAAATTAATGTGCACCATCTACTTTAGCTTAGCCGACTACTAACAACAGCATTTTCCCATGTTAATGGAAATTATACCTCAGGAAAATGTACATGTTAACGAAAGGTAAACTGATATTTGAAGGGTAGCCTGTTGAGTTCTGTGGGAAGCCTGCACTTTCCTCATGAGGTAAATGTTACATGTTGCAGGGGCAGGCCTCAGTAACCTGAGGTCACAGCAGAGCTAGGTGGATGGGGGATCTGTGTTTGACAGAACCCTTTCCGCCCTCTCAGTCACCTTGGTGACAGTGCTGTCATCGAGGCCCAGGCAGACTTGCGGTGGGACTTGCCGGCTATAAACATGCTGGCAAAGACAGGGTCCTCTTCTCCTTCTGCTGAAAGAAAAAAATCGAATAAGCCTTGTGGCCTCACATCCAGTCAACCCTGTAATTACTGCTAGGCTGAAATTAAGCAGTGAGGGCAAAGTGTACGCTCCACAGCGAGATAATGCGCAACAGATGAGCAAGCAGCCCCTCAAACGTGTCCTGAAACCCCACCAAACAGTAACCCATGGCTGAATTAATGGCAGACGGGTCGGGTAGAGGGAAACTCCACAGATTGGGCCCAGTTAACTTATTTTAATGCCAGCATGAGGGGAACTCCCGCAAACGCAGGCCTAGTTTTCAATGATTGGGTGGGGATGAGGGGGGGTGGGCATTGTGCATGGTAACCTTTGACTGACAGGCCCTGGGGCTGTGGATGAGTGGCGGGTGACGTTCAAGGCCGACCAATGGAGGAAAGCAGCTGAACAATAAGGGGTAACCATTATAGTAGAACTCTAGGAGAGCGCTGGTGACCTATTGGAAGGCTTATCGCCTGCTTTGAAATCATGCAAACAAATCAATTCATTATTACTGGCCGCTTTTTAACCAAAAGACGTAAGAAAAATATTTGTGTCTGAGTGATATGGTTAAAAGCTAGGTGTGGGATCGCATTGCCTTCACCTTCCAACCCCCCTCCCCCCAGCTTCCTGAAGAGAGAACACTTTTTGAACACTGTCCAGGTAAGGATTTAGTAGCTCAAATTTATGAGCCAATGGGGACACCACAGCTGGGGTGGGGATTAGCAGAGTGCTGGTGCAGGAAGGGTTGGGGGATATAAATCAGGGGTTCACTTTCTGATTTTTGGGAAAGCAAAGGAGAACAGCAATGGGGAGGCAGGGGGAGGAGTGGTTTGTAGGGGAGAAAGGAAAAGACAGGACAACCAAGACCTGACAGTGGACGGTGATGGGACAGGGCACTGGCAACCAAACTCTGTGTGTGTGTGTGTGTGTGGAAGGACAGCAGGTCATTTAGTGTCTGCTTTGATTTCAGACTTATGCTTAGTGCTGCTCACAAATGAAACATAATTCTTTTGCGTACTCCTCTCCTTGGAGCAATATGTCTGCTTCTTTCCATTTATATTCATACAGAGACAAGGTACAGACTTATTTTTATCATTTCAAGTGTGTCACATGTCTGAATCTGTTGTGTAATATCCCAGGAAAAAATAAAGCAACTGTCAGGCTTGAAAGTGCTCTTGTACTGGACTTGCAGCCCAATGATTCTTGTACCTGCTAACATAAAGACAATCTTCTGCTTGTCTGTGTTTAAGATACCTGTGACAATACATGGCTAAGCTGACCTTAAATACTGCTCCAATGTGTGAATGTGTGTTTAAACACGCTTGCCGTAGTTTACACTTCTCTGTCCCCTTAATAACAATGAACAGACATTATTGGAGAACAAACATGAAATCCTGGAATGTACAGCATAGATACCACGGAAGGCCAACCGAAACCCAGGATATCACTGTTAATTAGTGTTCAATTACACAGCCTTGCATAAACATGTGGTTGGAAAGTTTGACTGGATAGCAAGTGTGCTCTGAAACCAGAGATCTTATCACTTCCCAAAACAATATTTTAATTTTCTCAGGTGTTCACTAACTTTACTTGTAATACTAAGTTAAACAACCTCTAATATTGTGTAACATGAACCGACATGTCTGTGATGCTGTTCAAGTTTGCTTCCGCAGCAGTCCAGAATTCCAAAGACCCACATCTGTTAAAAGTTCAAGCACAATCGACTGATCAGCTGCCTAACGTTGAGTAGCCCCCCGTTCTGCCACCAAAGCAGCCCTGACCCGTCGAGGCATGGACTCCACTAAACCTCTGAAGGTATCCTGTGGTATCTGGCACCAAACTGATAGTGGCAGATCCATGAAGTCCTGTAAGTTGCGAGGTGGGGCTTCCATGCATTGGACTTGTTTTTCCAGCACTTTCCCACAGATGCCCAAATGGATTGAGATTTGGAGAATTTGGAGACCAAGTCAACACCTCAAACTTGTTGCTGTGTTCCTGTAATCATTCTTAGTTGGACAGGGCGCATTATCCTGCTGAAACAGGCCACTGCCATGAGGAAATACTGTTTCCATGAAGGAGTGTACTTTGTCAAAGTAACATTCATATGAATGGCAGGACCCAATTTTTCCCAGCAGAACATCGCCCAAAGCTTCACACTACCTCTGCTGGCTTGCCGTCTTCCCATAGTGCATCCTGGTGCCATCTCTTCCCCAGGTAAGTGACGTACACACACCCGTCCATCCACATGATGTAAAAGAAAACACGATTCGTCAGACCAGGCCACCCTCTTCCATTGCTCCGTGGTCCAGTTCTGATGCTTACATGCCCATTGTAGGCACTTTTGGTGATGGACATGGGTCAGCATGGGCACCCTCAGTGGTCTGCGGCTATGCAGCCCCATACACAACAAACTCCAATGCACTCTGCGTTCCGACACCTTTGTATCGGAGGCAGCATTAACGTTTTCAACAATCTGAGCTACAGTAGCTGTTCTATTGGAGCGGACAACACGGACCAGCCTTCGCTCCCCACGTGCATCAAAGAGCTTTAGAAGCCCATTACCCTGTCACCGGTTCACTACTTTTCCTTCCATTGACCATTTTTGGTAGGTCCTAACCACTGCAGACTGGAAACAGCCCACAAGAGCTGCAGTTTTGGAGCTCTGATCCAGTTGTCTAGCCATCAAAGTCGCTCAAATCCTTATGCTTGCCCACACATCAACTGCAGGGGCAAAACATTCCCTTGCTGCCTAATATATCCCACCCACATCCAAGTGCCAATGTAATGAGATAATCAATGTCATTCAGTTCACCTGTCAGTGGTCATAATGTTATGGGTAATCAGTGTGCAGTATATTGGTAAGGATACCCATATAAGAATAAAAGAAACTTTTAAAGGTCAAGTGGTTTTTGTTGTCAGTTCAGCTATGTACAGTTGGTACAGTACACAGTGAAACAAAGCCATTCCCCCAGGATGTTAGACACTACACAAAGCAACACAGAAGAACAACACAAAACCACTAGTAGAATATACAGGGCACTAAGATAGCATGTAGTAGTACACAGACTGCAAACAACAATGAGTAAGAAATAACCATAACACAGGTACTAGGTAAGGAATTTGAATATGCAACATGCACTAAATTGACAGCATACTTATTAAATATACTTAGCTTTACACTAGCTAGCGTTTAAGTAGTTTTTATATCAACAAAAAGGAAAGGAAACCCTAGCAAGACTGTTTTAAAACCAGGTCCCATTCTACACGATCTGAATCGTTTTGTCTTGAGCTCAGCTTACGCCCCGAGGTCAGTTATTAACTTGCGGTCTTGGCCTCACGGCTGTCTGGGCTGTTGTGGTCCCGACCCCAACACGAGGCAGACAAAAGAGCCAACGGCGGCGTTCAATCAGCCGCCGGACGCCTTGCCGCCTGCCTCAGCAAACTGGACCCCGCCGAAAGCGCGCGCACTCCTGCAGCCAGCTCCGCGGAGACGGCCAGCGTTCCGGCCGAGGCAGCACGACTGGTAAAGGGACTCCGCCGCAGCGGTGAAAGCTGGTCATCCGCCTGAGAGTTCGCCACATCCTGTTTTTACAGAGATGCCGATGTCAATTTATTTAAGAATGAGTGCTGTAATGGGGGACGCGTGCCCAGCAACGGGCACAGGGTTTTTTTTTTCACTTTAGGCAATCTTCTGAAGCATATTTTAAGTTTTAAACCCACATTTAAGACACAGTGACTGCTCTGCTGAATACAATATCTGTTTGTGGAGTGGGAAGAAGGACCGGAAATGGCAGCGTTAAAGACGGCTTTGAACAACCGATCAGCAACATACACAGTTTTACCACATATTACTACTATTGGAGCAAAGTAGAGAAATATATTTCATAAACTGAGCAAAGGATATTTGAAGTCTTACGAGAACATGCATTATAGTCCAGCAATAGGCAAAACACCTTGTCATCTAATGTCTGAACAATGAACAAAATAGTTGAAAACCTCGCAATTACTTCTCCAATAAGACTGTATATCAGATAACCTTCTTATTCAGCCTATGCAAATTATTCTGAATAAAAAATGAACCTACATCTGCAGCTCCACCTGTAAAATTGTCATAATTACTCTTTAACATACACAAATATTATTTCATGTTTCCAGACGTAACGATAGCGGTAATTTCCTACAGGAGAGGCCAATATACATCTTAAGCTACCTTGTGACAACAATGGCAGATTAAAAAAGACTAAAAGGCATGTTTTCACCTCAAGAAAAAATAACATGAAATCAATCCTGAAAATGCGCAGGAAATGACCTCGCAGACAGCAGTGTAGGTGTAAAGTATCCCCCCCCTTGCCGACGTCGTCAACGCCAGCCTTGCTGCGCTGGATAACTTTTGGGCCACGGCTGCTATTTATTTGCATGTGGAAGGGAAAGGCACTGCATTTTCCAGGCCTTTCTTCAAAGGCGCCCCCCGTATCAAATGTGGTGCTTAAAGTAACCAGAAACCTGCCTTTTTCTTCTTCTAAATTAGCACAGGCAACTCAATTGCGCTGTGGTTTACGTCCACCACTGTCTGCGCGGCTCGAAGACGATGATGTCATGGTAGGCTGTAGACACATGTGGAGCTAAATAAAAAAGGCTCCTAATTTAGGGGTAATTTGTAACAGATCTGAATAAAGATGGCAGCCAGAGGCCCTTTGTGCTGTTTTTCTTCCAATTAAAAGACCGTAAACTCTGGCGTTAAGCTTTGCAGGTGCCGCGAAATCGGGGTCAAGGCTTGCTGAATCTGCCGGTCGGCCAAAAAAACGCTCTCAGGTCTGCAGCCTCCGTCCGGGCCGGTTCTCTGCTCATGGGGTCCAGAAGACGCGCAGGAATGTTTTTGCGCTACATCTGCCAAAGTCTTCAAAGTGGAAGAAGGACTCCATTGTCAGGCAGAGGTAGTTCAGACCAAACAAGACTAAGTATGTGTGACAGAAAATGCTTTAGCCAGCACGTGTCTATGGACCTTAGTGTTCCACTTCAAAGTACAATCCTGCTTAAATATATATAAACAGACATTTGTGTGCATACAAATGTATTTATATATTCTTAAACCTAAACTATATACACACACTTTTCGAAACAGCCAAATATAATTGGCCACTTTGCAGTAAATTTTTGTTTTAAATGATGCCGAGTAGGAAATAAAGTGTACTAAACATTGAACTAAATTAAATGATTCATAACATACTAACCAGAAAGACTGATATTAATGGCAGAAACCATGGGCATTGTTCTTTCTATAATTGTAAATTTTAGTCAGGCCTGTTAAATTTGTAAATGCACTATGCGCGACCCAAGTTCTCTTCATCGTGAAGTTAAAACACGGAGCTTGAAACCACTGTAGCCGGGGGCACCGAGGGGAGCTTTTGATTGGTGAATTTCTCTGCCAAAGCTTACATCTCCGACCTAGTCCATAAAGCAATGGAGAGGCGTTAAATATCCGTAACAAACGTGAAAGCAGATCGTCTTGGCCACCTCAGCTATGTGGAGGAGGAGGCACTGTAAAACCGATTTAGTGGCGCACACCAAAGCTGCAAGTGTATGAAATGCAAAGTGGCGGGGGCGTTCGTGTCAAAATGGAAATTTCATTTAAATTAATACAACAATTACAATGTGTTGCAGGACGCCGTCCGATTTCCATTCTTTAAACTATACAAAATGGTTCTACAGTCAGTCTGGCAAGTTTACGTAACTCAACAAATTGTGGGTGAAAGAACTTGCATTTGAGGAGCACTCCCACTTTTAAAAACAATACAAATGTTTTTGTTGTAGTAAGTGAAATCCATTGTGCAAGAGGAATGCATAAAATATGAAGCATGACTTTCAAAATCATTCCGGTGATGCACATGAGCGATTTTTACTGCTCCTAGATTTGGAGGAACTGCTTGGAAAGAAAAAAAAACACTTGGAAGCTGGATCAGCCTACACAAGAGGTCGCTTGTGTAGGCAAATTTAATTGTGTCCTTCCAAGGTATATTTACAGAAATTCATTGATCAGTTTATCTAAGTGGGACAATAAAATATAAAATAATTGCATAAGGAGGGTAATGGTAATGTTTATGAATTGATTTGTTTTCTTCATACCGTACGCTAAACATTTTTTTTTCGGACTCAAGTTACAGACAGATGACCCACACATTACGTGGGGTACGCAGTTACCTATCTGGGACGAGTTAATTCCATTCAAAGAGCGAAAACTGGCATCACTGCCACTGGGAAAGCGTCACATGGAATTTTGTAAAAAGAGGAAAAAACCCATTAAACAGATGGAGGCGCGTTCGGGAAACGGACATTCTGGAGATTGCAATAGGAAACACTGATAAATCACTGCAGAACCTGATTCAGCATAACAGAATCGGAAAAAATTAACATGGAATGTGAAGGCTTGTAGCAAAAATTTCAGAAGAATTCAACGAAGTTCCTGCGGATTCAGCGACAGTTATGCTCGTCACCGGCAATACGAGGACGCTGTGAAAGAAAGGCGACATTACGGAGATCACGGTGGACTAAAAACTCAGTGGGATGTTCTGCAGTCGCCGGCTTGCCGGGCACACCTGCCTGTTAGCTCGTACAGTGGCAGCGCAGCGAAGAGGGCGCAGCTTCGCAGACCTGCCACCGAACACGCTTGTGACGTCACTGATTCTGATGCCACTCTGCAGTGCGCACCAGCTGCTTGCCATAGCGGCATGCCAAAGTACTTCCACCACGCTACAAAAATCATTCCGAAACCAAAATGTGTTTAAAATATAATCTTACGCACTCTGACAGGAAAACCTCATCTGTTAGCTTGTGGTCTTGATTTAGGGAAAAACCAAAAATATAATAGTCCACAAAATACCGAAGGCAAGGAAAATATTAATATATATTTTCAGCGTCAATAATGTACTTGGCTTCTGGTGTTGAGTGACTCAACTTGTAGAAAGCAGGAGAGTCAACCCCATAGGCACAGTACCTCTTTGGTCATTTAGACAGACCCTATCTGGCCTCTTTCATCTCTCAGTGTGGCAACAGCACTGGCATGAAAAAGCCAACCCAGACTGGGGGGGGGAAGGTTTCCCTTGCCTGCATCTCTGTGCCTCAAGTCCAAGCTGACACAAATTTACCCAACACCAGCAAAATATTCGGGGGGGGTGCCACTGATGATCACAGAAAACTAAACAAACTGTACCCCTCTCCACCCCAAGAAAGGTCAGCCTTTACATGCAAAAAAAGTTTCAGAAAATAAGCAAGGATAATGCAGCTCTAATTTTTCCATTTTATGTGGAATTATGCCCTTAGAGGCTGTACTTTTTCTATAATGCATATCTGCTGTTTGTTTTGACCATAGTCCCAAAAAAAAGAGGGGAAAAAAGGAATGGAAAATGTGGACGTCTGCCAGAGCCGCTTCTATATCTTCAAACTGTTCGCCACGATGCAAGGGCAGCTTTACTGAGCTCTGCTGTCAGGAAAACCACAGGTACACGCAGCCTGGCGCTGTGTAGCAGACTCACAATAACAGCCCTACAAATGGCTCTGAAAGCCGACTTCTCTCCAGTGTCTCGGCATTGCCAAGTTAAGTAGCCCTGAAAACAGTGCCAAGGTGTTAAGCACCATGGCAAGAGTGTAGTTTTTGCAAATTAAGGCCCCCCACATCAAGTTTGGCAGAAAAAAAAAAACCAGGAAAAACTGCATTAGATCAGCACAGCATCTTAAATTATGTAACAGGAAAACGGCAATACGTGTTAAATGCAACATTAGTTAAACTACTATATCACATCCTTTCCCAGGTAAGAATAAATTGTAGCAGATAAATCCACTTAAGACAATATTTTCACCTCCATAAAAAATATTCTTAATTAAAGTTAGAAAAATAACCATATGGTTAATTTTTGCAAGCTGGTTTTTTTTTTTGTATGACTACACAATTTAAGTGGTACACACTGGGATGGGAGTGTGAGTTCATTAAAAGGTCACCACATGAACGTTTTTATGATATCATTTTGCAGACGAGTAGTTTTCTTAGGAATTTTCAGTCACGTCGCATTCGGTTTGCGTGAAGCCATATCAAACTGGTCTGCACCCCACCAACATCTTACTGGATTTCAGCATTTGTAAGGCATTTAAAGGGCCTCAGTTGCTCTGGGTACTGGCTGCCTGTCAGCTAATTTATTACACTGAGAAACGCCAATCCCAATGTCTGTTGCCAATCTAACGGTTTTTTAAAAGCCTTTTTGCTTACCCTCCGATTAATACACATTGCAATACGAGATCCCACGGCATTGATTAAAAATAATTTTACGTACGTCGATTTCCTTTCTGGATGTGAGATACAAGCGAAAGGGGACAAGAAAGGGAACTTCAAAGAGGGACAGCTGTAACCAATACATTGCTTCTCCGGCTACTGACCGTGCTAATTGACAAATGCGGTAAAGAAAAAGTCCAAAGTCATTTTTAGGACCTCTGGAACGGAATAGGGTGAAAGGCGTGGGCGCTGTTCAGATTTAATGAGTCTCCTGCATGCATGTGCGCGTTATCAAAAACGCTTTATTAAAACAGCTCTTATTAATAGAGCCTTCAGATGTGCTCCCCGTCATTAGAGACTGTGTCCAGGGAACCCCTTACAGTGGCAAGCGCACCACCATCAGTTTTCCTTGTTCCTTAAGTTCCCGTGATTTGCCGAATGTGTCAGCCGCTTCTGGACCGACCATCACTCACGGTCAGGAAAACAGACGACAAAAATAGTTTGTGCATGTATTTCTGTTTTTAACGTACTAGTGTTTTCAACGTAAATTTTTTTAATCCATGTATATAAAAAAATGGAAATGCTGTGTAACGGAAATCAACCTGAGCTCACGCACGTGTCGCGTTCTGCCAATTGCTGGCACAAAAAATATCCCCTGCAGCAAAATAAATTAGCATACCGTCTGTGCATACTGAAAATACAACTAAACAGTCATGCTGAACCGGTAATATTCAAAGGCAGAATGACTGATCTAATTTGACCGTAATTTGTATGTGCAAATGCCTACTACATGTAATTGCATAATTTGTTATCTTGCATTTGCTTGCTCATTACGGAGCCTAATCTGAAAGCTTGGATAACATGCTATTTTACACTTAAACAATTTGACTGCGCTCTACAATTTCAAGCAGGGAGGCAACATGAAACATTTTGCGTTACGTGCCTCTCTTAAAGGTACAGCCACACAACTGGCACAAACGGGCCTTTTTAAGAGCCCTCAAGCCCACCAAAAATCAGTGCTGTTACTGGCAGGGTGAGCGGAAGGAAATGGGCAAAGCATTTTCATCTCTTCAAGGCTTTCATAACAGTGACACGGTAGCCACGGGCCTTACCGATACAAACCTCCAGAAAACAAGGGAAAACCACATCACTTAGTTTGTCGCCACGCTCCAGCCTAAATATACATCCCCCAGCCAACGTGAAAACAGAGGAATGAAATGTGGGAACAGCAGAGGCCCAACCAAACGTACTTTAGCTTAAATTGATTGTGCGACAAGAGGCCAAGTCGCACGCTAAAAATAGCCAGAACTAGGCTGTCATTACCGCGCAATTACCGTATCGGAATTTTGTTTTACTGCAATAAATTGTGACAAACAGCTCACAGCGGCAGCAACGAGGCGTGCTGCAATTAAAGCAGCAGGGCTGGGATTCCCTGTCCTCCGAGGGCTGCGTGGCACGCCCTCCGGTTCTGATGGCCGAGGGATTCGTGCTGTTCGGACGAATGACGGAGTGCAGAACAGGGACCCGCAGGTGCCCGGCCTTGACTAGACGTGATATATAACGCAGAACGCTCTCTCTCACCTGGCTCCTTTGCGACTGCTGATGGGGGGGGGGCGCACTAAAAAACGCACTATTCGCAAGCCCCTACTAGAGTATATTTTTTCTGCATTTGATTTCGCCCACCGTGACCCGCCATGGTATGAGAGCAGACACAGAAATGCCAGACACTTCAGGGAACATGGTTTAATTAAAAAAGTTGTAATTCTCAGAATTTTCCATTACAATTAAAAAAGGTTCCATATGCTCCGAGTGAAAACAATCCCTCGCCGCCTGAAGAATATCACTGACCCTAGCCCCTGTGGAACTTCAAATTGATGCCTCTTCCTTTTTAAATTAAAGGGGGAACTAGCACATCTATTTACCGGACAGCAGTCATTTACGCCAAGTCCAACTCTGGTCTCCTTTGTTGTTTCCATTGGCAAAGCTGACTGTGAACATTGCGTTGATCTTAAAGCCTGAAAACACCGTGCTTTCATGGTTAGGTTAAGGACTATGAGGGCAGCAAATGCAGTCCTGCAACAAAACTCAGATGTTTCCCCTCTGAAGCATCAGCAATATAAGGTGGGGGGAAAAAAACACTGGTGGTCCCTCAAGTCTCTCTTATCAAACCTCGGTAGCTTTCAGAGCTCCGCTGACTGGCTTCAACACTTCAACACAGCAGTGAAAAATCGACGTCTTTATTTCAACCCCTAGTAAGACTTGGATTATACACTTCTGAAGGTGCACCACTGCAGACTACAGCTGAGGGGGAGGCTTTTGTGAACGTTGGAATATTTTTTTATCGACAGCCTCGTGAGCAGGACACATGGCCAGGACACCGGTAAATTCTGACAGTGGCTGGTAACGATGAGGCACAACGATGGCGGGCAGGTTGCGTTCGGGGCCCCTCAACGCTGATGGGTGCGCCTAGGTGAAGAGGCGAACAGTGCCGTCAGCCCCAGAAGAGAAGACCCAAGGCTGAGTTGGATGGAAGGTGACATCCAGGACACCCAAGTCGTGGGTGATGGTGTGTCCCTTGAGCACTTTGACTGGAACAATGAGGGGGTTCTGGAGCAGATCGCTACGGGCACAAACAGTAGAAAATGTTCAGATGGTGCACACGCTACTGGAAGCTCCATTACAGATGAGAATATGAGTCCTTTTTATACATGACTTTTACAGAAGCACATGTTATAATTTAAAGGAAAAGCGCAATATTGGAAATTTGGTTTGCAGTAACGTAATAACTGTAAGTGGTTCAGAAAGGGAGGTAGAATGAACTGGAAAAAACAACATTACAGCTTTGGTATGAGTGTGGATGTAATGTTTCAAGCCACGTTAGCCCTGCTGTCCACTATCTGGTCTTAACTGCTATGTGACCATATTCATGAAGGACTCTTATGGCTATGGACACAGATCAGTTTCCCAGGGAAGCCTGGACTTTGGAGGGGGTGCAGGAAAGGGGGCTCACTTGTACACCATGCCATGGCAGACGATCACACCACCGTCATCTGAGGCAGAGGCAAACAGTGGGTAGCTCTTGTGGAACGCCACCCCTCTCAGGGCCTTCTTATGGTGTCTGAGTCATGTGGACAGAAATGACACAGCCAATCAGGGCCAACAGAATGCAGGCCTCTCAAGGCTCATTCGTTTTCCTTAGGTAGGACGAAAAAAAAAAAAAAAAAAAAACTGAGTTTAGGCTGCTTACTCACCGGAGCAATTTATATGGTTTTGTGGACAGGTCCAAATCAAACCAGGCCAGTCTGCTGTCGTAGCTGCCACAGATCACATTGTCGCCTTCATAAAAACGAAAGTCAGACTGGTCAATGTTCAGCTCAAGCATGTGATGGTGTCTCTTACATTCACAACACATAACAAACAGTACTGCCAGGGAGTCCCCGGTGCAAAGAACTGTGTAACAGAAACAATCATTACTTTAATGTACATAACGTTTTGAAGGCCTGCTGATAGGTTCACAGAAAGTAAGCTGGAATTTTAATTAGGAACCAAATGAGTGATGGTTGCGGTCTTACAGCCCATGCAATTGGATCGGCACATGGGAATGATCTCCCGCCCACTGGAAACCATGTTGGAAGCTGGCGAGAAGCACACTGACCTGCCGGGTGTACGGCCATGCTGGAGATCCACTTGCAGTTAGACACCAGCTTCTTCATCAGCTCCTGCTTGATGAGGTTGTAGATGCGGACGTAGCGCTGTGTGGCCACGAAGAAGTACGGCCGGATGGGGTGGAAGGACACGCACTGGACCATACCCTTGTTCTTGCGGAAAGGGTTCTGAGAGCGTCGCTTGGTCACCTGGTGGATTAGCACCTGCATGCTGCTGTTGTCGGTCATAACGCTGGCCAGGTAGTCACCCTTGCTGTGCCAGGTCACCTGTCTAACAGACTGTACAGAAGGTAGCCAGGTCAGAGGGCGCAGCAAAGCAACCGTCAGAAATTCTATATTCCCAATCGAGCCCATCTGGTTTTGACACCTTGGGATGGTCGATGAGGAGACGGATGCCCCTGTCAGAGTCCTTCCCCTCAGGAAGACTCCACCGCACAGGTTGCTCCTTCGACTCCTCCGGCTCCACGTACGAAGCGATCAACTGGTCGGTGGCACTGCACACAAGTTTGTCTCCCAGCCCGGGGTTCAACACCATCACTGTCTGGTTGCTGAAACAGAATTCAGAATCCATGAGACCTTGGGGAGAAGGTACACTTGTATATGTATATACACACACACATACCAGTGTACACTGTGGTACCCCGGTGCAAATCACTGTCATCATTTTCTTTGCTTTGTATATAAAGCTTCAGGAGAAGAGAATTGAGGACAGGAGAGAACATGTAACGCAGGAGGTCCTTACAATGACAGGGCCACCAAGGAAATGGCCGGATTGGGGTTCCAAGCAATGCTCTTCACTGCTCCTCCAACCTCCACGGTGTTCATGCAGCGGGCTGTGCTGACCTCCCACAGACGAACGGTGCCATCATCAGAGCCTGGAGTGGCAGCAGAACAGCATGTAAGCTTGTACATGCCTCAAAATGCTTCATCTACACAGAGGCCGCAGGGTGGTGGATCTACTCTTGATGTCAATGCCTCGTTCGAGATCGTCTCTGAACCGCTTTGGGATTACGCATTGGCAAACGACATTTGGTTATGGTACTGGGGTGTTTAAAAAGCCAAATGGTAACAGGCCACTGGCGCACGTCCGGAAAACAGGCTAAGCTGGATACACAGCCTGTTTTACGTTAGACGGGAAGAGGTGGCTGATGGGAGAAAAAGCGGTTAGAAAGAACGAGACTGAATCAGACTGTCCTCAGTTCCAGCCTGGATAAGAACAGGAACAGCCAGTAAGAACTGCAGACTGTACAATTTCCATTCAAAGCATTTATCACACACCTCATCAACGCGACGGCAGTCCTGGGCAAAGGATCATTTTAACCAAGCGTCACGCTAGGAAATATTAAAGCAATGCATACGTAGAAGGCAGGAACAACTGGCTAGCATTTGTGTTTCAGACCGCTCTTTCTTTAAAAATCACGGACATAAATCACCGAGAACAGGCTACAAGCTGGAAGTTAAAATTTGTCAAACCGTCAAAAGCAGGAGAGGAAAAAACTGATGCATGATAAGCTGTTCGAAGAAAACCGTTCAAAATACAAGCACCATAAAACAAACCCGATTATGTTACCTCCTTGGCAATACAGTTTACTCTTAGAGGTAAATCATATTAACTTGGCACTGTAACATTAAAAGTATTCAAAATACTCTCACCGTACAATTTAGCAAAAAAACAACTAACACTTGATGACCTGTAAACAGCAAATATTAAAACAATTATTTCAAATTGCACCGTTGTTTGCAGTTGACATGTGGACCATAAGGTTAAGATGCTTCCCTTGCTGCCGTTTAATGCTTACACTTGTCAACTCCGTATGTTTTTTGTACCTGCCGTGGCCCTGAGAGCAGAGCAAACAAACATCGCAAGGTTAGCGTGCCCCGGTGACAGCGCTGCTGGAGGGTGGAGCCGTAACTGCCGAAAAACCATAATCACTTTTTAAGTATTAAGCTCTTTGGTGACGGATATAGAATGCGCGGCGGTTCCTATGGTCGTGTCCTGCTGGTGGTTAGAGAGCCTCGTCTGGCACACATAACTGTGGTCAGTTGTGGAAACACCACGCAAAAAACACACGGGGGGGTGCTGGGCAGAGAGGACAGAGGGACAGACTGCAGCCCTAGAGAAAACTGTAATGACAGTGACATCCCCATGAACTGAAAAGGAGGGGGGTCCTCTCCTCAGGACAGCAGCTTTCAGGCACAAATGTGAATGTGAGACAAACCCTATGGAAAGTATGAAAATACTCAAAATAAGGGGGGTGGGGGAATTCATCACGCATGCAGTGGTTTCCAGCTGTAAAACGGTTTTTTTTTTTTTTCTCTCAGCCATTTCAGTTTTATGGCAATTCACAAACACAACCTCGTTATGCCTCCCGAACACCAAATCCCCCAGCCGCAGAGTACAATGGCGTGAGCTATAACGCTAGAGAAAATAACAGCTCTGTTGTCAAAATGGAAAAGGGGAGGAGGGTTTGGCTGAGAGAAATGACAGATGGGCAATATAATGTATAGACACAGAAGTTCAGTATGTGCTGAACAACACAAGCAATGGTTACTGTACAGATGTGGTATGTGTACATGAGACAAAGAGCTACAGGTTTTGTCCCATGTCCCCCTTTTTCATTGTCCTCATGGACCATAAAAGTTCCTCAGCTGCCTGCCTTTGACCCCTCAGTTCATATCTCACGGCTAAGTTAATTAGCCTTTGTGTATCTAAGCAACAGCTGTGTTACCGCATAAGACTCGAAGCAAGATTGCAGTCAGAGGGGACACCAGACTCAATGGGAATTACCTTGGGGAACGGGATGGGGGGAGATTGCTCACAGAGGTCTAGGCTTGTGGAACAAAAAGGGTGGGGGACAGATGAACAGACCTGTCAATGGCACCCTGAAAGTACAGAGAGCCTACGGTGAACTTGCTCATCGAATTGCCGGGTTGGGAGAAATCATGTGACTTTGAAACAATAGGTCTGCAATAAAGCTGTGAAACTAAGCAATCTACAATAAAAGAGGAAAACGGGTTCTAGAAGTGTGCAGCATGCCCGTCGCCCAAACTGTTCCGGCCCAGGAGTGTACGCGAGAGCCGTGAGCCAGGCACTGTCGAGGAACTGCGGCCGCTGCTGTCCTCTGTGACAGGGGTTCAGACAGAAGGCAGCGGAATAACTCACCGCAGCACATCCCAGAGCATCCGCACAATTAGCCTGGAATGCAAAGCGAACCTGCAGCTTGTTTATCACTGCCTGTGTGTGTATTTGTGTGTGTGTGTGTGTGTACACTCAGATTTGGCTATCTTGCGGAGAAGACGGAGCGGATGTTGTGTGAACGTTTATTTTTATTTTATTTATTTAGTCATTTAGCAGATGCTTTTATCCAAAGCGACTAACAGCATTTCGTATACTTATTACAGTGAGTTAGTGCCGGGTGTCTTGCTCAAGGACACACCTGGTGGCTGGGCTGGGATTTGAACTGGGAAGCTTCTGCACCCCAGCCTCTTGTTTTACCCATGAGCCACCAGGCCACTCTAACGTTCTAAGAACACAAGGATTCTGTTATGAATTTTCATCTACAGCGGTACATAACGACACGAACGTGCACTCGGGAGGGGAAAAAAAAATTTGCATGCGTAACGGGGCTGTCAGAGGACGACATGCGCGACGTTCTTGGAGCGGACCCTGACCAGACGCGTTAGCTGACATTTGCGCGGTCCTGAGCGGCGTTCGTTCATCACGAGAGCAAAGTTTGGAAATAAAGTTTGCCACCGTCCAAAACGTTTGACAACCAGCAAATTGTTTTATGATGCAGCGAAAGTTTCCTGTTACACAAATTTATATGAAAATATTTCAGGGTTATTGCTGTTGGCCCTCTATCTTCGCAACAGTTTCCAGATTGATTTCAGCAATGCGGAATATGAGTTGGGACTCCACTGCGGCCACCATTCGAACAAGAAAAAAAAAAAAAACCAATGATACTTCTGAAGCAGTGCAACCCTGGAGAGCAATGAACAGGACCTAAACAACACTTTTACAAGAATCCCCCTGCCGGCTGCAGAATCTGACTGATGCGGAATTAATTATTTCAAAATTTCACACAAATGAAAAACATTTTGGGGGAGGGGGGTAAATTCATTTTTTTATATATAAAGTCCTGGGAGGTTGTCAACTCAGGACTTTTACTGTGGGAACGAGTGTTTTATTTGCAGTTTAATATCTTTTACAGCTAGACAAAGGACTGGTGTTGATTGTAGTGGTTTTTTGTCTGGGGTTTATAGACTGCTTTGTTATGGAAGAGTTGCCTCTTAAACCGCTGTCATGCCTTCTCCAAACACCCAAGTTTGTTGCTTGAATGCTGGTTGGGTGACGTGATGTCGTGTGTAACGGCAAGCCACGCCCTTTGTTTCCTAGGCCTCCATCTGGAGACACCTCCCTCCACATTCGGAATCTACAGCGGTAAAACCGCGCTAGGTCCTGAGCGTCAAAGCCCCCCGTGGCTCTGCTAAGGTGATCTTCATGGCTGGAATAATGAACAGCCTACAAGTCAACCTCAGCAGAACTCTCTCTACCCACAGCCTGTCCCCTTGTTGATACTAGAGCACACCTGTTTTCCTTAACGTTCGGGTGTTTGTGTGGGGAACCGACTCATTTAAATTTCATTTAAATAGCTTGTTCTGTCTTGCTACGTGCCTGGCTGACACCCAGCATCCTCTCTGCCTGTTGCCATGTGACTGGAGCTTTCCGAAAGCCTGTGACATGAGGAAGAGGCAGCAGTACAGGAGCCTTCAGAACTTACTAGAAAGCTTCCACAAAAACATACTGAGCTAGCTTCATGAAATGTTCAAACCTGTGAAACGAGTCTGAGAAATCACGATGTGGCCATATCATATATGGAGGCCAGTTTTATTGGGAGTTCATATAGCCAACCTCAGAGGGCTGCAGCCTCACCTTAGATGTTAGTGTGAAAAATGAAGTGACGTTGCAACGACACAAAGGAGTATTGTCTTCCATCACCTTTCCCACACGGCACAAGTCAAATCTGGTTTCACGCTGCAAAGCCACAAGGTCACTGGTGAACTGCTGACTGCTTGTATCTGTTTACTAGCCATGCACAGTATAAGAGGTTAGAGGAAGAGAAAGCAGAAACCATGGAAACCATGTAGACACCATGGAAACCATACTGGCTTCAGATAAAGAAACTAAAGTGTTCTGCATGTCTAGTGTCTAAAAATGGCTTAAAAAAATATAAAAGGCTATCCACCTAAGTCAGTAATATATAACCCACTTGGTTAAACTTGAACACCTGTCATAGTGGTAGAACTAAAGACACATGGAAACAAAAAAACTAAAAATGAACAAAGGTTTTCCTTCCTTACACAATGGCAGTAACCCAGGCACAGTGTGAGCGATTTAAAAGATGGCCTCCAGCATTAAGAACTGCTGCTTTTCAGGAAATTCTCCCTTTTAAAGTAACTTCATCATGTGTTCCTGTGAATTTTACCCCTTAGACAACAACCCCCATGGGTTTGGCTTGAAATTATTCAAAAACCCTTAATGTCAGTTCTTAGCTTTTATAGAACTTCCTGACGGCACTTTTGTAAAGCAATAGCTGCCAAAGACCACAAAATAATATGAACGGAAAGGCAAAAAGGGTCAGAGGTCACCGACTGTAACTGAGCTACATTCTCGTATGAAGGCATGCCCAGACAAATGCTGTCACCAAAATGCAGACGAACCCTCCCCATGAGACCAATATCCGGCATCATAAGATCAGGTCTCCTGGTTTTTGGCAAAAGCAAAAGTCTTAAAAATCAAATACACGACATCATTAAGCCCGATGTAAGTGGCCAGAACACCTCTTAAACTGAAGCTGAGTGCAAAAGTCTGCCATTCTGCTGGGGTTTTCTGTTTCAACTGGCATGTCTTCATCAGTACAAGAAATAAACTTAAATCAGCGAGCCTGGTCTAAATCAAGGGAGGGACACTTACCGGAGACCAACCACTGCCCACTGGGGGAGACACTGATGCATCGTACAAGGCTGGTGTGACCACGGTAAACCTGGGGAGGGGTGACAGTGATAGCGAGGGACTGAGAGACGTTTGTCGGTGTGAAATTAAAACAACCATACCCAGCTGTCGGGGGAGGCAGGGCTTTAAAAGCCGTACTCCACAAATTCAGCTTCAATTAAAGGATTTCCACACACAGACTGAGACAATCTACTTTAAGAAATCTCTAATCCAACAAGTGAAATTGCACTTCAGCTTGTACAAATTCAGCCTCTGGAACAGTGAGGTTTCCAGCTGGCACAGTTGTGTTTGCCATGAACAAAACCACACCCATTTACATTTAGTGGTTTACTGTGTGCAGCAAAATGCTGCGAAACTGGAGAGCCGAACGATGCGATTCGTATGCGGTTCTATCGTGCAAACGGTGAGCCGGATGCAAGGGTGGCTGGGAAGGCCAGTGCCAGGCACCGCCTACTTACCAACGACTGCACGGTGGGGAACGGCTGCAGGTCTTTGGGCTTTGGGAGCCTGGGAATCAGGTCCTCTGGGTCCACATTCACCTGTCGCAGAAGGCGGGAAAACACATTAAACAGGGAGCAAACGGCAGGACGTTCACGCATCCCGGGAGGGTGGGTCAGCCAGGCGCTCACCCTCATCTTGCGCTGGCGGGGACAGAGATAGAGGTCCAGGCAGCGCTCGAAGCGCTCGTGGATGAAGCGGGAGAATGCGGGCACCACCCGCAGGCAGGAGTGCTTCTGGGGAATGAAGTTCAGTCTGCGGGTCTCCGGGTCCTGCTGCTCCCAGGCCAGTTTCTGAGGGGAGGGGTCAAAGGCGGGGCTATGAAAGCAGTCAATGACCTGTATTGCAGGCCAGACCAACCAAGCATCACGTGTGCAACAAAACGTTCTTCACTTGAGGCAGACACTCTTGTAATTCATAACACTGCTTCCACCTTTAGGCTTGTACCATGTTCCTTCAAACCTGTGACTACCAGTACCTCCATGTACATTTGATACGTTACATAGTAGAGTACCCTTCATTTTACTGCTGTATCGTGACTAATACTAGGTTTTACTCTCCAAATTCTCTGCACTAATGTAAAGGATGAACATCCCTAAAACTCCATTCTGAAGCCACGTCTCATTCATTCAACGACGGCTTCCTAGCGAAGAGGTGCCGTGGTGTGCACCGCAGACCCGACCCACAGCTCGCTTCGCACCTCCTCCTCCGTGAGCAGGTACTCTGGTGGGGGGTTGTACGACTCCTCATGCCCCGGCAGCCTCATCTTGGGGGCGGGCACGTGCATCCTGTGCCGACCCAGGATGGCGTTGGGGTCCTCCTTGGCCCACAGGTCGTAGTACTGTGGGCTGCTGTCTTTGGGCTTGCGGGGCTTGATCCAGCCCATCTTTATGGCGTGAACCAGCTTGGATACCTGTGTTAAAATAAATAAATAAATAAAAAATAATAATAATAAAAAAAAAAGCTCTGTGCCTCTTAAAGTACGTTCAGTTTTAATCAAAAACCATGCACAATGCAGTCACTCATTACACAGCTGTGCTACGATTTACACAAAGTACTAAAATTACACTCTCCAACCTACTTGACATAAAAGGCCTTTTTACCACCACGGTTCTGCTGAAGGCAACGGTCCATTACAACCTTTAGAAATGTCTCGCTGTACAGAGCCAAGCAAAAATGTTAAGTAGTAATAGAAAAATTGAAAGGGTATCCAAACAAACGATTCCTTAGCCACTGTTGGACAGGAAAAATCCTGCAATTTCATCTTCAGTCGGGGTCAATTTTTTTAAAAGCTCTCCATTTCAGAGATCCATTATAACCAAACTTCACCTCCGTTTCCACTTTCGGAACTATGTGGGAATCATTACATGTAATACAACACATATGGGATCTGTTAGGGGGTCCAACATCTTGAAACATGACATTTTTGTATCATTTCTGGCTTATTTATGACCACCATAAGTGTCTCTTTTCAACAATTTTTATACTTGTAAAACCATCACACACAAGTGTCTGAAATCATCTGGATCATAATGCAATTTCTGAAAGCCGCAAAACAGATCAACAAACGCAAAACAGCAGCCATGTCAGACATATCGGCATACTTTTTAACAGAAATTCCTCTAAATAACCTCTCTTTGCTGATGTCCACTTTCTGACTTGGAAAAATTAGTGAGTGACAGTGTAAGATAAGGGTCAAAGATTTGGATGTGAAGGTCGACTTTGCAGAAAAAAAAAACGCCGGATCCGGTTACGACAACGTGCACACGTAATCTGAAATCATACCAAATGTACAATGTAACAGAAGAAACAGTTGGCCTTCATCAGACCTCAACCTGTCAGACGTGATTTGAAGTAAGAAGTCATACGATTAGCCAGACACCCCCGGGACAGGCCCGTCGCCCGAGGGACGGACGGCGGCTCAGGTCACATGTGTCCGGCCGCTGCGTGGATGGCATCACAGCGGGCACAGTACGAACACGCCGAGGACTCTCACCTTCTCCTTCTCAATGAGCGAGGGAATGAAGCTGCGCTTATCCTCTGGCCTGTTCGTAACCGGGTGGATCATGGTTTCGCCGGAGAAAAAGTCCACGTATGGCTGCAAAGGGGCAACGGAAAGAAAGAGACGCCACAAAGTGAGTATTTCTATCAACCGACTCCTGGAGGTAAAACCAGCAGCCATGGTCCAAGTCTGGCCCACGTGTGACAGACATGAGGTTATGTGTTGTGTCAAAATCTCTGAGACACTCCAGTAATGTCAAACATACTACAGAGGCCACAAAATGATTTTGCAGGTAGCTAATAGTTTTAAGTATCATTGCAGTCTGGTTGCCTAATAGTCTGAAACGAAATTTAAAGCTGGTGGTTAAACAGCCCTTTTGGCCGAGAGCTCTCTGAAGTATTACTCATATTTCCGGCGAGTTTAGGGAGATGGCGTTTTACAAGCTGTGTTTGTGTTAATGAAAACTGAACCATAATCCTCATGTTATGTATGACATAATCTAGACACTTCAACTTGTTCTAGCAAACCTGACTTGGGACAGGGCTCTGCTGAAAATCATCTCTTTCCCTAAACAAAGCCAACTGCAGAGGAATTAATTCTAATTAACAAAGAGTGCTCCAAGTGGAAAAAAAGCAGAGCGCTTTTATCTGCTTTGTAGATGGTAAGTGCAGACTGAGGTTAGTTTACGTGGAAACACGAGTTGAACGGCCTGTTTACGGAACTTAGGCCTTTTCATGTTGTAGTAACTACTTAGGCGCTCATTCTAACAGCTTTAGCAAATAAAGTTGACCAGTGTGCACTTTGTGTGACGTGAACCCCCAAAATGAAGTACTGCGAAATATTCCGGAATGTTCTACCTCATATTCGTTGAAGTTCACGTCGCCGAACTGTCCCCTCTGAAGGCGGTGGACGAGGTCGATCTGCTCGTCGGAGAGCCGAATGTCGGCGCTGATCGTCTTGTCGTGGACCGTACGCCTGTCGGAGCGAGAGGGAGAGATGTGACGAGCGGCCCAGGGCAATGTCCCTCTGGGTCCGGCCGCAGCCGGCACCCTGCCACTAAAACAGCAAATGCCGCCTTCTTTAACCGCTCACCAGTAGTCTGGGTTTTCCATCTTGTCCAAGAACTCGTCCAGCTCGTCCTTGTTTCTGATGGGCTTGAAGATCTTCTTCCCGTCCAGGTCGTAGCCGATGTGGGGGTAGTCTTTGTACCACTCCATAGGGATATTTCCCACCGTGTTGCGGATGTCCTGCAGGAAGCAAACAGGGGACAAGCACAGGGTCAACAGCTGGGTAGACGCTGCCCAATCAGGGGCGGTGTTGGCCTGGGGATGCCATGAGATCAGCATATCTCCACCTGACATTACCGCCCTCTCCAATCTCAAGCCCCAGGTTAGGCTGCTGATCAGACTCCAGCCAACACATCTCACCCTCCCTACAACGCTCAGAGGCCATAATGGCTGTCAGGTGCTGATGAGTGGGCAACTGGTATAAATGTATCACAAAGTCCTCATGGTATGAGAAAACAACTCTAAAAAATCCACATGCGAGCTTGTGCACGCACGCACACACACGCATGAGTGCACACACAAAGATTAGATGGAAAAATTCTCAGAAGTTGTTCCCTGTCCTTAATCCTCCGCAGCACCTGTCAGTGATTTACATAAAACCACCCCTGCCCTGTTCAGTTAGAGAGCTGTAGATGCATGCTAACAGCTGGGGACTGATGTCGCTGCCCACTCAAGCCAAAAGGCCTCCCCACCACTGCCAGAGCTTGGTTACCCTCATCTTGGACCGGGGCATCCACCCGGCTGCGATTATCGGTCTTAGGAGACCATCTAAGAAAAACTCACACCTGTGCATATCAGAGGTCTTAAAAAACATACATATATTTCTAATGTGGAGGTTTTAGAATTCACAATCTACTCCTGACCCACAAAGCCAGGAGAGAGAAGTTGCTGTCTGACAGACGGACCAAGGTATTGCGTACCAAGTACCAAAGCATTGCCAGAACCAATTCAGGCTGGGGGTGGAGGACTCACATATATTCAGCAAGGGTTCCGGTCCCTCCCTGTCTGTGCTCTAGTCTGGCCCAGGCACTGAGTGACTGTGAATTAAATGTTAGAAAAGCCTAGAACATCAGCACTAATATGACATTTCCTGTCTAGAAATTCAATCCAGGCTGACAGGAACGCAAGCATAGTTGCGTGCGCTTCAGAAAGGTCACCACAGCCCGACCTTGAGTGAAATTCATTCCAGGAGCACTGCGCGGTTCTGACGGGCTCCCGGCGGTGCTCGCAGGCACCGGGCAGGGACTGCTTCGGAGCGGAGTGGACCACTACGAGGGAACGAGCCACACCTGCTGTAATTAGCCGCGTGCCTGCCGCTCTTAGGCTAACGGTAGCCGCGATGCCCTCTGACCTCGAAGGCCCGCTCACTCACTACAGCATGAGCACAAAAAAAAAAAAAAAAAAAATTTATCTACCTTAAAGGTTGGACACCAATCAGACAAAGTACAATGTTCCATTTCATAAGACACACCGGAGCGCAGACCTGGGGACGAAGCTCTGGATTCAGTCCCATCTAGAGTTTCACACGACGAGCCATCACGCCCCCTCACATACCCTGAGGGAGAAAGTCATATTGCAGGTCTGCTTTGCTCTGACCAAGGTGAGCTCGAGAAGCGCCTTTCGCCAGCACCACGACTGTTTTCACAATTACCTCTCGACTCCAAAGGTTTTTCCTGTGGCAGTGATGTTTGTCTGCCATATATCAGAGCGAGCAAGGGACAGCACAAACAAGCTCCGAGCAAAAAATCGTAAAATGCACGGCTGCATCCATTATTAGACTTACTAAAAAAACACTGGCACATTAAAAACTAGGCAGGTTTTGTGTTTAATAATTAAATTAGCTGAACAAAAAAAAATGTTCAGTTATAGAGTGGAAAGCAGGTTTTGCCCATATACGATGGTAATATGAATTAAAAAAAAAAATCTTGCTTGGTGAAGTTACCTGGTGTTGCAGGTACAAATTAATGGTAACAAAGTTAAACTGCGGGGAGAAAAGACAAATCAGTGACAAAAAAAATTAGAAAGTGTCAACAGCTGTTAAGAGAGCGTTAAGTCTGCATGTGTTCTCTTGCCAACTTTGCCTTTCATTATGGGCATTTCCCATGGGAAGGGGAAAAAATGGGGAGGGAACGGTCCAGGTGCAAGTCGGTGTTGTAGGGGGGAAACAGTACTCGGGTCTTAAAGCTGGGCTTTACAAGAGCTGTCTGAAGACTGATCCAGGGATGGTTTTGTCCAGCTGCTCTATTTTACAGACCTGATCAATCACAACTGGCCGTTTCTCAACCGTGAAACGGGCCCAAACGTTTCACAAGCACTCTGCCTTAAAACACGCAAAACATTAAACACGTTCATCAATTTCTTTACAATTTGGGGACTTGTGGAGTCAGGTGTGTCTGCTACGGCTTGCGGATGGTAACCATCGTCTGCTTGCTTCTCTCTTACAGCAGTAAAAAAAGGAGGAAAGACCAACATCAGCATCCTCGTCAGAAGGTCGACATTTAGGAAATGTCACGACGGCAACCTTCTCTTATTAACGTGATGAGCCCCTTCGTCTTTGACATTTTTAAAACATGTTTACTTCTTGTTCCTTTCCTGTCACTTTATAAATGAATATATGGGACCATCTGCAGTCAGCAGTGAATTACGCAGGCAGGCTTGTATAACCACTGCGAGGTAGAACTCGGTTCTGTAAGGCTGAGCAGAAGAGCCAATCAGGACCCTGTCCAAACGCAGGCACCGGCAAGGGAGCAGAAGTCCGAAGTTTCCGAGCGGGACGCGCCACTGGCGAATTAGGACGAGCATTAAAAATAAAATGGCGTGCCGTCGGAATAGCTGTGGTTGGCGAATGGGTCGCGGAGTCGGTTCCCCTCAGACAGGCGCGTGGATCACTTTTTCCGCTCCGCGGCACCGCTGACCTCTGTGCAGGATGAATTCCTTGGCTGCTGGAAAGCAGGAGGATTGCAGCACGGAATTTAAGAAGAGCGTGACTTCATTCTCTATTAAGAAGAAAGTGAGCGGCAGAAGGCCGGTCATTAGGTGTCTCAGAGGACCGCAGGACGGACAGCCAAATGACTACCGAGGCGTGAACGCAGGGCATCCACCCCAGTCCGCGGCCTGGGAGGTGTGGCCTCGGTGGGAGCACTGGAGAAAGCCGCTCCTAATAGTTAATTTCCTAATTAAAGCCCAATTATTTGCTCACGTGCTGGACTTTAGCTATGTGGCTTTACACAGATCCTTCCATCACCCAGAGCTTATGGCTGATTACAACGTATTTTCTGAGCATGCCCATGATTCAAGGACATTTAGGTTTCATTTATATGGTTAAAAAACATAAATAAATACGCAATTCAGCCTTTCCTCCTCTCAGGTTAAAATCCAGTTTAAGCCCTAAGATGTTGCAATATAACCTTCAGACTTGAAGCTGGCTTACTCACTGCTACAACACCAAGCACAAAGACGTAAAATCAAGGGTTTTGTCAAAACGACCAAGCAAGAGACAACACATAATCCCGCCGTACAACATTCTTAAACATCTACAGCTCACTTTGAGCTGTACACAGCAATATTTGGATTTGTTCTTAGAATTTACAGAGACCACTAAGTCTGTATAAGCCTCCTCCTTTCAGTATGGTAAGTGACATATGGAGAATGACTGAATTAGATTAAAGCTACTGAAGAGTATTACATTTCTGCACATTCTTGAGTAGAACCCAGGGCTATTTCTTCTACTTTGTCAGACAGGAATTACATCACTAATGTAGCCTTTATTCCTACCAGGAAAAGGGAAGAAAAGGAGAAGTAGTACATAGCTCCTAACCACTTATTCAAATATAAAAACCTGAGTCTGTCTAGACAGAGGGCAAAAGCAGACTGCCGCTCTGCCACTTAATGTATCAGAGTGCTCAAAGGGCTATTTTTAAAAGTGGAATTAATCTCACAGGAATTGGAGCACGCACGTCACGTAGACCTGACATAATACCGGACTTTATTGTATTTAAAATGCAAATACATATCAAGCGAAGAAAGAATTAAAGGAGGCCTTTTTCTTCTGAAGCCATCTATGTCAGACAAACATAGTGAAGGATGACACCAGGGGTCAGCAGAAGGTCAAAAGGTCTGATAACCGGAGCTATACTTTCTGTGAAATGGAAATTTTATTTTTACTGCCCAAGTCTCTCAACTCTACACAGGGGCCTGCGGTTTCCCCACTGCTGACAAAACAAGGCCCCCAGGCCGCACCCCCGCGCGTGATTCAGCTAGTGCTCATACGCGAAAACGTGACCTCACTGACACGCAATCCGCCAGTTCTCTGCCACTCCACGCAGCCTAAAACCACAACAGGCAGGAAGGATCGCTCTGCACCATCTTCCCACCCAAATTTTCCAGCACATTCTGCACTGCTTTTTGCAGGTTACAAAAATTGTCCATTAAAAGGCTGCATTTTGCAGCAAAAAACTGCACCCTGAAAATATTCACTCCAAGTTTCATTAAGCAAAACTTGCAAGAAATTATGTCTGACGTTCAGGTGTGACTGATTCAGCCACAGGCCCCCGAAGGCTGTGACCTAGTTACAATGAAGGGGGACAGGAGGAAGACGAGCAAGACCAGGTAAAGATGAAGGATATGGACTACAAGGAAGAACATCATTCCATTTCACCTTCATAAAACCCTCAGCACCAGCAGTCTCACCTGCTATTAAGTTCCTTTAGCGCTGTTCAAGGCACATTTTTTTCTCATTCACAACCCCCCCTACCCCCCCAGCCAGCTTACTGTCACTCGGGAGCGCTTGTCTGGAAGTTGTTTTTGGACATGGGGGCACATTCCTGGAAGCGTAGCTCTCCCAGCTCACTGGCTTAACTGGAAGGAAAAGGCTTCTTCAAAACAGTTTCTGTGAATGTATCTATGTAGTAATTTTGGAAGGGGGGGGGGGGCTTCTGCTCAGGTTAAATTAATTACCATCTCACTTTTTCCAATCGTGCACTTTGTTTTTTTTACAGTTAAACATCATGTACAGGGACTGTAAATAAGTCAAAGACCGTCCCCCCCACGTCCCGGTACATCTCTTGCCAATTGTACCGTCACTGTCCGGTCCCAGAGAAAGCAGTGTGTTTCCACAACAGGTTTAGCCATCACAGGTCGAAGCGGACATCCTCTCCTGGGAACAGCAGCCCGCGGAGCAGCGAGTGTTTGTTCAAACATGACTACACGCCTCCCGGCGGTCTTCTCCAAGGCCTGAAGGAGAAGTGCCTGTTAGCGTGGAATGGAAGCTTCTATTTTCTATTCCCCTTCTATCTTTTTTTCCACTTTCAACAAAGAATTTGGCTCCTACAGGAAGAACGCTGGAGTCCATGGCACTGAAACAGGGTGAATACATAAATCCTCCAAACTACGTACAGAACAACAACGTAGGTTCACACGCCTCTGAATTCAATAAATTACTATGATTTTGTGGGGGCGGGGGCGGGGGGGGGGGGGGGGGGGGGGGGGGGGGGGGGGGGTGGGGGGGGGGGGGGGGGGGGGGGGGGGGGGGGGG
>JABJVR010000039.1:3945418-3958544 GCA_025773905.1 Chitala chitala | reverse complement strand
TACACAACAACAACGTAGGTTCACACGCCTCTTAATTCAATAAATTACTATCATTTTGTGACCCCCCCCCCCCCCCCACTTCCTAAACCTTGTTTAAACCTGCTGCAATTGTGGCTCTGTAATTTTCACTTGCACATTGATTATATTATCAACCTGAATCCACACAAGCTGTGGAGAGGTTTATCAATGCTGCAAGCACATAAGTCAGCCACCCAAGAGTTTTTAATCTCTTCGCCTCTGCAGGGTTGTCTGACCGCTGTGGTGGACGTGGGCCAGCTGCCCTGCATGGTTTATGTTTAATACTTCTTTGGACATTTCAGGTTTTTTGGGTTAGTACACCAGGAACACCGAGTGCGACGTTGACAATGAACAGACGCTGCCCCGCCACTGAGACCGGCCCGCTCCCCAGAAGACCCGCGCCGCTTAGCTCCTAGTTACTGTTATTTAACTCTGTGGCGAAGCTTCTTAATACAGACCAGCAGAAGATATTTTAAAGACCATTCATGATTGATGACATAAAAGAAGCGCCAAACCATATTTTCCCAGCGGTTTGTCAAAATAACTGGTATCCTGAATTAACACATTAAAACGCACAAAGCGTTATGAAAGCGGGAGGTGGGGTGTGTGTGTGTGTGTGTGTGTGTGTGTGTGTGTGTGTGTGTGTGTGTGGGGGGGAAATCGGGAAGAGGCACAGATAATGCCTTCAGCAGCTGACGGCGGATGTGCTTTGGGCGCAGGTTCCTAGGGCCCGAGTCCCTGTACATGCACAGGGCTCTATTAGCAAAGTGTGTTTGATATTCCAGACGTTTATGGATAGCCTGCTTGCTCGGGGAGAACTCTGGCTTTTTCGGGACAGGAAGGGGGGAGGGCGTGGGTTTCGCCTTACACCACCTGTACATCACACGGGCTGGACGCCCGTCTGTCATTACCGCTGTCTCTGTAGGTGGAAAAGGGGAGGGGGGGACACCCTTGGGACCATACGACCCTCCCCACCAACCACCCCCATCCCACCCACCTCCACTACAGTCTGGCGCCGAGTTTGACGAGCTGTAGGAGTGGACACAGAAGCTTCCAGAACTGTTGTGTGCACATGCAAAATCTTTGGCGTGTGTGAGAGAGAGAGATAGTGGCAGCTTTAACAAATTCCACTCTTCACCCTAAAGGTGAACAGACACAATGGAAAAGGACAAAACTGTGCAATCAGAACAGAATATCAGGCAAGGGGGACACTCTGGCCATGACAACTCAAGCTTGTCACATGATTCTGGCTCACAGGGTTCTCTGCTCTCCCTTATGGACACAGTCATTGGGACAGCACGTCCACAGATGGCTTCAATATCACCATTAGGTCTAATCACACGTAATGAAACGTCCCTACTTGATTCAGTTAGTGGAAAACCACAGATTTCGACCCATTTTCTTTTCCATGACTAAAAGGAAGACTTTAAAATTTTATTGGAGGGAGGACTTTTACCGCTGTTTTACCGCTGTTTTACCATGCTGCATAAATTGTCACAAATGTCCATTCTACATCTGCGTCATAAAATGGCAATATCGCCTCGTTACTTCATCAGCCCTTGAGCTTGCAGGCCGCAGGCTTTTGATCAGCAGATTCAACCCAGCCCTGAAGCTTACAGCATTTGTTCCTGACGTTCCTAAAGGTGAAACCAATTTTACATGCACAACACTACGAAAGAGCTGCGATGTCCCGGTACGTTTTGGCGCACCGTTAGCAGGTTTTACCACCAAAACTGTAATCCACGTAAACAATGTTTATACTTTTTTTTATTCTATTATTTTTAACTGATTTTGACTGTGAAAATTAGTTTAACCCCAGCAACTTTAGCTTAGAGGTCAAACTAATTATATTAATAGCCTGAATGACAACACGAGATCCTAAACACTGGAGAGTAAAAGAATATTACTGCTTGTCAGAAGGCCTGGAAACACAAAACTAAAATTAAATCCACTGAGTCTGGGAGGGGAGAAAAAAAAAAAAAAAAAGATTAATTACTTGTGAAAAATTGCTATTTGATAGCCCTATCCAACCAGTTGTTTGGCTTGGGTAGGGGGGGGTGGGTAAGGGTGTAAGAGAAAATAAAACAAACTACTGGCTCAGAGAGGGAAGGGCAGTCAAATACATGACTATCTGCAGTCGGCAACGGCTCGCAGAGAGGAAACGGCGCGACCGGCCACGCGCTGATTATGCCAGTGCACGTTCCGTGTTAGTATCTGAACACGGAGGCAACGTTAAGTCGCTCGTTTGCAGCGATGCAAGGCTGTAATTTCCCCTGCAAAACCCTTCCATAATGGGCGTATTCTTTTACCGGTCTGTAACTGTAAGATTAGAATTCCCACCAAACTCCACCCCTCCCCCAAACTATTCCAGACAGCAACCAGGCGCAGTGGTGGTGACAGTGCGAGTATGAGCAAGCTGCCTTTTATGAGTAAATGGTAGTGGCCCGTTTGTAGCGGCAGCAGAAACACGAGGTGTCTAATGGGGAAGGGACTGTGCCTCTGTCTGCCTTTTTTTTTTTTTTTTTTTTTGCCTCTGATGGAGTGTAGTGGGCATAACAAAAGGCATCCATGAAGCATCCCAAAGAACAGCTTCTCGCCTTCATGACACTGTCACACACAAACAGGCAAACGCGGCCAACAGCTAACAACCATTTCTTCAATCAAGCTACCGTTTTCACGCATTTTCTGATAAAGCCAGGCATGTAAACGACAGGGTATGAATCCTCTGCTGGTCTGATTAACAGCACAAACACAAGAACAAGGACAAGTAATTGACCTTTATGTGAAAAGGCAATGGAGAAGCTTTTAGCGAAATGTCAGCATCTTACAAAGCTACGCTAAAACATTAGCAATGCGCACATCTTAGAAAACTGGTAAATGTCAGCACACTGAACTGAACTCCGAGGGCTGGGTTGGCTGAACGGGGACTACACTCTCCCCACTCTTTTCAAGCCCCCTCCAGTTCAGAATAGACATTTCATGCTGCATTTACATCATATTGTGGAAATGGAACATAAATATTGTGTTTAATATTTGAAATTTAGCCGTAAAACAGGTGGCCTTCATTTAAACTCGAACCGTTCGATTAACTTGCGTAAACTCTGTACGATAAGACAAGCACGGTGAGAGCCACTGGCTATACGCCCCCCAGAGACACGGGCCACGCCGTGGTTACGTAAATCCTGCCACACTTTTATGTTTTTCAGAAGAAAGGAGCGCAAGCTTTAACATTCTTCATTATAAAAACCTGTGTTCGTATGTGTGTTGTCCTGAAGCTTTACCCAAGAGAGAAAACAATAAAATAAACGACTATTACATTTTAATGGTGGAAAACTTGGAGTAAGCGCAATTTCATGCGGGAGCAAAAAAGGCGGACGTAATTGCATTTTTCGTTTTTGTTCGAGTCTGGGATCTCCGCCGCCCCCTGTCCAATTCTCACAAATTAAGCGAACGCGTCAGATCTCTGGACCCAAACAGGTTGTGCTTTCGTTGCTCTGCACTCCCACTCACAACCTCTTACTGCAGCAGCTGCAGCGTCTGCACTGCATTAGGCGCCGGGCTGGGGGGTAACTTCCAGACACCTCCGCACGCCCCTGGGGGCCGAGGGTCAAGCCGGCTAGCCGACGCCGCTGCGGCCCCACCCAGGACCGGAGACCGTTTCAGAATTCTGACAGGTCTTCAACCTGCAACAAGCCCTACCCAGAATGCAGTTTTTTTTTTTTTTTTTTTGCCAAGGACCACATGGATTAAATGTCAAAACTAAGGGAACAAAAAGTTAACCAGAGGAATATTATAAGATGGAAAACTGTACTCCCATTTTTTTTGGGGGGGGGGGGGCAGTGGTCTCTCCCCAGACAGAGATAATAAGCATCATCATTTGTTACTCTGAAATGTCAGCGTTTATTAGGTAACGAAAGGTTACATCTAAAAGAGAGAGCTCCTGGTTTCCTAAGAGCCCTTAATGAAAGTTGTCGTTGTATGAACCTAAGGCTTATTTTTATAAATCAACTGCTACCAAAAAGTTATAGGCAAAGTCATCCCCGCGCTCAGTGTGGCAATGCTGAATAACCACTGAAGTGTTAAGGTTTAAAGGTTTAATGTTAAGGTTTAAAGCCGTTTATGCATTTTTTTTTGTTTTTAACTTCCACAAAAAGGAAGAGCAGTGTGTTCCATTTCATGTTTATGCTGTCATGGTTCTCACCCTCATCTGACTGCATCCAAACACAGAAATACGTCTCTGAACCTTTCAGCCTTTCACTTCACGGTTTCCTTCATTTGCCAGTTCCCAGCACTCAAAAAGTATGACTTATTTTAATTGTGTCATTCTTATTCACCAATGCTTTTCCTGTCATAAGTAAAGAGTACATTTATCCAGTTCAGTTTTCATTTATTTAATTAAACGCAGATCAACCCTAAGAAACATCTGGACTATGACCCCCTCCCAGAACCTCCTGAAGGTATTACAACATAAATGACGAAAAGGATCACAAAACTGATTAGAAACCTTGAAAATCAGGCAATACTTATACACCCAAAATATGTGTATAGAAAAATGGGTGGTTGATATTATTGCATCACAGCAAATTGATACCTTAGGTCTGTAGAAAGCACTATATCGACAGGAACTGTTAAAGCAATTCCCTTTTAAAATTGGTTTCACAGGGAAATGAAAAGCCAGACAACTTAAAAAATTTCATCCAGTTGGTCTGAAGAAAAAAGAAAAAAAAAAAAAAGACTAGCCTTTATATGGAACAAGATAATCGGACATGTTTCTACATGAGAAAAACATTTCACTACCATTGTATTAAAAACTCAACAAATGATTTACAGTGTCTAATAAAATGATCCTTTAATCTCAATGCCTTTTATTTGGAATTAAGAATCATTGCCCGACCAAAAAAAATGATTTCAGTTCTACTTTACAATGCAGTTAAGTTTTCCAAATTAGTTTTCTTTTGAATGAAGAGCATTAAGTGCTTTCATTTCAACAGGTTCAGTGATGTAGCAGTCTGAACGCTCGCTACTATAAAGAAAAACAAAAATATATGTAGCTGCCTTGTAAATCGTTTAATTATTGGTGAGCAAATGTGCTAAAATAAGAGGATGTAGAGTAAAAAGAAGGAGATGGGAGCATAAAAGGAGGAGGCGAGTGAAAAGGAGGACACAGGAGTGTAAGAGGAGGAGGTGGGTGCAAAGAGGAGGACAGTGGTTTAAAAGGGGGAGGCGAGTAATAAGGAGGACACAGGAGTGTAAAAGAGGAGGCGAGTGAAGAGGAGGACACAGGAGTATAAAAGGAGGAGGCAAGTAAAGAGAATGATACAGGAGTGTAAAACGAGGCAAGTATGAAAATGAGGAGGTGAGTGTAAAGGATGACATGGGAGTGTAAAAGAAAGAGGTGAGTGTGAAAATGAGGAGGCAGGTATGAAAAGGAAAACACAGGAATGTAAAATAAGAATGAATGTAAAAAAGAGGACAGGACTTTGAGAGGGCTGTCCTGCTCTAAACTGGTAAATGGGAACAGGTCCGCAAGTCCAAAAAAACATGGCATCCTTCTTCTCATCAGGTAGATGAAAGCAACCCCCATTCCACCCACCCATAATTCACACCGGCCCAGGACGCGTCCCGCTTAGAGCATTCCACCAGGAGGCTGCACTCTCACACCTTGCTCCATCAGGGCTGGCCAGTGGGAGCCCAGAAGAGAAGGAGCAGCAATGTGTCACCGTGGGGAGCAGCTGAGACATCCCGCCAGGGTGACCTGCGACCTCGTATCAAGTGCCCAGACAAGTACAGGCAAAAAAGAGAGCGTACTAATTTAAAGTGCATTCACTCCACTTCAGGGTACGGTTTCCAGTTTTTACCAGCACCGTTAATTGACGAAGGGGGAAGAAAAAAAAAAAAAACTGTCATATGAAAAGAAATGGCCAAAGCAAATTTGAACCAGACCACATTATTAAACTGTCAGACTAATGTTGACCTTACATGTTAAATATTTTTGTAATACCATTCTCGGAAGAAAAAGGTTAGTCACAAAACAATTTCACATTTTCCAATGACACCAGACAGAAAGTATAAAAAAGGCATTGTCCAGCCAGTTAAATTAGTATGGTAATTTGTATATCCTGTACTTTTCTCAATATCACTGCTTTGACCAGATAATAAAAATGAAGTAACACCCCCCCACCCCCTTGCCCCTAACATACTATGACTGTCTTGTTGGGTTTCTCAGAAAAATTCAGGGAACAGATTTCACTTATGCAAAAAAATTCACCCCTCACATTACAACTGCCTTTATGTTAAAAACTACCACAACCCATAACAGCAGAAATTATTTAAAATGCCATGATTAGCACTGTCAATCAATACTCAGTACAATATCCATTAAAAACAGGGGTTAGAGCTTTGAACTTGTGATAATTCATCTTTCAGGATTTCAAGTGGGGGGGGGGCTGTTATAATGCTGTCATGGAGAAGGTCTTCAGGTCTTCTAGAAGCCACTGTCATAGCAGATGATTAGCAGATAACCACTAAAGCAGAGATGTTCACAGTTTTAACAGTAAGACATGGAATATGTGCTCCACAGCCCAGTCAGCATTTACTGGGTTAAAGAAACACCAACAGTAGCGCACCAGATCCACTGCTGCTCGGCCAGCCAGCCCTAGGATTTGCATGTGCTGTGAACTGAAGGGGGAGGGAGAGGAGGTGATGGAGTGGTGGTTGATGGATCCTCCCACTGGCTATAAAGCCTACCCACACAGAAAGCCTCAGACAGTGATCACACGTGTTCCAGCCGAACAGAGAGGACACACAGCAGAGGGAGAGGAGAGGAGAGCGCGTGTGCCCTGACAGAGAACCGGGCCCCGAGGCACACACTTACCGGGGGAAACGGAGAGAGACAACGCTCTGGACTGTGACAAGAACAACCATGCACACTAAAACTGCTCTCTGCTCTAAGGATTAGCTACGAATGTTACTTTGATTTTTTATTTTTTTGTCAGTTCTACTGGCCTCAACTAAGACACATGTGAAAGGCGTGAAGGGTTTGCCGTCTTTTATCAGCCATACCTGTGAATTTTACCCACGCAAAGGGAAGAGCAGAAACCTGCAAAGATGTCGTTTGCAATGGTGCGCCCAGCCCCCAGCAGGTTCCTGTACTCTGACATCAGCATGCTCTCTGAGGATGAGGAGAACGGCAGTGAGAGCTCCGGCTCCGACGACAAGTCCTTCCGGCTGGACAGCTCTGGGTACGAGCTCAAGGCAAGCCGGAAACGCAAGCCAGGAGAAAGGCTACCCATCCCACAGATCCCGGTGCCGGAGGGGCGGGCACGGAACGCCGCCAACGCCCGCGAGCGGGACCGCACCAACAGCGTCAACACGGCCTTCAGCGCCCTGCGGACACTCATCCCCACTGAGCCCGCTGACCGCAAGCTCTCCAAAATCGAAACGCTTCGCCTGGCATCCAGCTATATTTCGCACCTGGGCAACGTGCTGCTGGTGGGTGAGGCGTGCGGCGATGGGCAGCCGTGCCACTCCTCCACTTCCTCCTCCTACTACCACCACAGCTCGCCCGCCCGTGACTCGGAGAACTCGCAGCCCAAACAGATCTGCACTTTCTGCCTCAGCAACCAGAGGAAGATGGTGAGTACCCGGCAGCCGCGAGCCGCCAGCGCCCGCCGATCGTAGCGCCTCGTCGCGCCCGTGCCGACCCTCCCCGCCGTAGCCACGCTAGCGAGACGCGGAGCAAATTTCCACTTCGCAGTTACTTTGGATCCGTCGAGCGTCTGGCCAAGTGGATAACGATTTGGACACTGTGCACAAATGTGTCACACAAACACTCACACACACACACACACGACTACCAGGGTTCTGGAAAACTAACAGCGTTTAGCAATGTGGAATAAAACACCCTGCCTAATTTGCGTAAATATATCAAAGTTACTTCAGTTACCAAAATAGCACTGCTGACCTTAAGACTGAAAAAGAACCTTTCAATAGTTTAAACTGCCATGCAGCTAAAGCAAAGGTCCTGCTGGGGAAGGATGCTAAAAATCAGAAGCATTAGCAAACAGAGGCTCTAATACCTTCTGGAGAATGAGCACAGTACGATTTGAAGCCCAGACTGCCAGATGAAATAAAACACCATCTGGCACGAGGAAAACCCCAAACAACAGGGCAGAGTCAGGGACATTTCGGGACACTGCCCTGCTTCCATTCACTGGCGCGTCACACGTTGGCGAGGACGACCGGCTGAGGGCACACCGCGCTTCCGCTGCGCGCGTGAAGACACAAAATCGCCAAGGTTTTAAAGGACGTCTCGAGAAGGACTGGAAACGAGCCGACTGTCTTAAAGGGAATTGCACGCTGCGCGACCTGAGATGCAAGTGCTGAAGGATCGATCGCATTCAGGCAGCAGACAGCACAAAAACACAGGCGTCCTACACGGCCAAACTGCAATTTAAATTTACAAGCCAAGCAGCTCTCACATCTCAAAGGCACCATATGTTCACGACGTTTCAAGTACGTTAAGACGTTTCCATTTTTGTTTCTTCTTAACCACAGTCTATACTTTTTCCACGAAACGTTAACTTTTTTCTTCAAAACTCGTGCTATAAAAAAAATTGAGCTTTGCAACCTTTGTAAATATGTCAAAAGAAGCAGCTAGAAAAACTTTAAAGCCATTTCAGTTTTCAGTTGTTGCATTATAAATCTTCAAACGAAGAGAAATAACATTTTCACCATGCCAATTTTATTTTTCATTTAAAATATTCATGTTAAGATCTAACCTGACTGTTAATTAAAAATGTTATTTTGCAAACATGTCTTGAAAAACTTGGGACAATATTTCAGTTATACAAATAAAGCTGAACTACAAATGTTTACGTAAAGATTTTTCCTTGGCAATATCAATTCTCATGGTGTATCAACTTGTCAATGTTTTGTTAAACCTTTTACTAAACCCAAAATTATCAATAACATAACTAAACATCATGTATATTTTGGTAGTTTACAAATAAAATGCATATAACCAGCATCTCAATTTCATGCTGAGAAGAAAAAAAAAAATCTGTTTAAGACAGTGTGGTGAAACCATGATGTTCTAGGCAACATAAAATAGCCCTTTGGTTGTTTCTCTTTTAACATTAATTGCTCATCTCAGATATCATTTTTAAAAATGATATCTTCAATATAAAGAATACAAGTAAATACAAATCATTAAAAGGCTTCAAAACAACACAAATTTTTTATTTTTTTTTTACATTAAATTTATCCAGTAAGATGCACTACCATTTGTAAAGAAGTTCTCCATCAGGCTGAAATGGTATTAAAAATTTCTTCACTGCCTATTCTAGGTAACAATCATAGAATATAATGTGTATAGTGACACTCAGATGTGAGGTGGATTGTGTAATGTTTCAAAACTGATTTATGGCTGGTCATGGCAACTAGTTGTACAGGTTCTAAAGAAAACTATCAAGCACTGGTTCGAGATGCGTCACGTCCACCGCATCTGCATTCTGATGCATCGATGCATGCAGGCCACGTAACCATACCTCCGAAACAAATCGATTACAAAAAAAACTTGTTGCAACATTCAGACAACACACCAGTGTTGTCCGAATGTTGCACTGTGGCATTGATATATTGTATATAACTAATTATTTAGAAGTCCACTTCCACGACAATCCCATGGTTCCTCAAATCTTTGGAGACTCAGGTTGGCTGTGCCAGCCCAAGTACAGGCGTACAAGAGCAAGGAGGCAGCGAATCACATGATCAAAAGTGCTCGGTCGAAATTTACAGCATTCCCACAGCTGGAAATAGTCCAGCTCTCCTATCTTAAAAAGAATAAACCAGCAAATTAGATAATGGCGTTCTAAGTGTTTTAGACAGTATTAAACCCTCGTCTGCGCCGTGTTTTTTCATTTGGGCGATATTTGAAACAGACCGGCCTTCTCTTTTGATGCTGGCTTTTAAGAGCTAAAACCGCTCTCAATAAACCACATACTCTCTGTCCAACCCTATTTAGCACTCATTAACCCATGAAAAGTAGCAGTTAGCCAAGTCTTACTGTTCTGCCCTATAAGATTAAAAAGACAGCAGAAACACTGAAGTCTTTCTCAATTCAAAAGTAAATATTTGCCAAGGCTTGTTATTAAACACACCGCTCACAGAAGGGTTAATCACGTAGCCCTCACCAAGGCATAATTAATGGGGAACAAAACTGCTGACGGGGACCACTACCCCCCACAACGCGGACTGTTGGTTAAACTTAATTATCTGTTAAGGCGACTCAACTTTGAACCGCACGCCTATTCTAGCAGTCTGCTACAATTTTGAGATTAATTCCATTTTTACTGACACCTTTTTAAAGCTCTCTTTTTGCTCTTTTTTCTCAACACTGGTCAAGCCTGAGAAAAGCTACTTTGAATACTGAATGAGTAAAAAAAAAAAAATCACATTATTATCAGTAACACCAACTATGTTTAAACTGCTGCCTCATCAATATTTAAATCGAAGCGCATCAGAGCCCGTTCTGGATCAGATTCATGTGGCCAAAAACACACACACGCGCACACACACACACAAAAGGCAACTCCACTGGCTAAAGCATGGCAAGGGATGTTTCCAGGCAAAAAAAAAAAAAACACACGCACGCACGCACGCACGCACGCACGCACGCACGCACGCACGCACGCACGCACGCACACAAGGCAACTCCACTGGCTAAAGCATGGCAAGGGATGTTTCCAGGCAAAAAAAAAAGAAACAACAACAAAAACTTAAAAATTTTAAAGCAAACCCATCGCTGCCTAGGTAGTAGGGCAGATCGCTGACAGCTCCCACTGGGCCCCTAATAAATGTATAATTAGCGCAGTTAACGAGTGCATTACCAGCATACGAACATTATTAAACAGCTCCAGAAGTTACTGGTGCTGCAAACATGTCATTATAAAGTAATCAACCCTAAAGCTGTAAAGTTGACCTACCACACAGACAGAAGAGAACTAATATTATTATGCAATATTAAATCATTATCTCATACTTAGGATGATTGAAGCACTTAAACATGAACCAAATTTCACATTATATAGAGGCTTGTTAACCTATAATATTTATATTCAATTTGACAGTGGTAGTCCAGCGAGCTATTCCAACAATTAATGTCGATTTGGTCGATCACAGATCCAGACTTTTCTAGATTACAACAACTCTGTCATAACCGTGTAACGTATCATACATCCGTCACGTATGTCTATATATGGTCACCATATAACAAAGCCGAAAGCAGACCGAGCGTTTCGTATGGCCGACGTGCACCTATGTGCGTATTTTTATTAAGAATGCAAGGTGAAGGGTAACGAGAGGTGATCTGGAATGCGCGTTGAGGGCTAATGTCCCACTGCGAATGGGGGCGAGGACCTGCTTTTAATAATGTGGGTAACCATGTCTCGGCAACAGATAAGGTTACAAGCCAGAAAAGCCGTATCGCACCCCCAGCCTGCTCCACCCCATTCACAGAAAGAGTACGGACAACTGACAGGTCCTGTCACTGTAATAATTTACAAGTCTGCCAACATTACCTGTCATGCCAGAAGGAAACTAAATATATGTCTTAGAAGTCTTGCCTAAATGAAGTAATGGTGTGTAAACCTGCAGTTATTGATGGTAATTCTAGCGACTTAGAGTCAGGTAAAAAATTAAATAAATAAATTACTGCCTTTTATGATTTTGTCATACATCTGCAATGCCATCTGCAACAACCAATCAAAAACTGTAAAACAGTACATAGAAATTCGATGGTACCCTTTCAGGCACTGAAGGTTAAATACTGGTCACAAAACTAATGCCATAATATAAAAAAGAGAGTAAGAAAACAAAAATACTAATTAAGCTTTTATATTCAGTTTTATAGTTCAATCCTTCAAAACAGCTTGGGAAAAAAAAACAGAGCGGCTGGTGCTTGGCTGAAACTCGATTTTGCCGAATTGGTTAAACTGGAATGTTTTCACAACAAGCACCGGCTCACATCAACAGCAGTCGCCGTGGAAACAATGACATTCCAAAGACTCTCGTTCTCACCACAGCAGATGAAACTAATGCAAAGCAGGTGTGCTGCGATGGCGAGAAAGGTGAGAGCAGGCGATACGGAGCAGTTCCCCGGGCTCTTGAGACTCACACCTACGACTTCAAGAAAAATTGCACGTAACGAAAGCGGATTTCTTCAGCCGTCTAACAGGGACACTTCATAATCATTTTCTGCAGGACCTTCCAGGACATGGGGGGGGGGGTACTAAGTTGATTAGGGCACCATAAAAACTTGTTGTACACTTATATAAACACAACGCGATTTGTGCCTTCAAATCTGCATACGTTTCAAATCTCTCCGGTTCCTCTGTATTTTTATCCTATTTCTCCTCTCTTTCAGAGCAAAGACAGAGAAAGGAAAAGTTCTCTGAGAAGTTAACGCTAAAGCAACAGCACACGGGAAATAAAGCTGCAAAACGCCAGGATGCTAAAACCAACGAATTGCAAAGGCGTCCATTTGTTGTATATATGCAAATATTAAAATATATATTTAAAGAATATATGGAAAAACAGAAACTGAACGCAGATGGTTTAGTTAGCCATTCAGTTTCAGAACGGACTGGGCACTGGAGTTCCTGGACATTGAATGCCGCTGGTGCAACAGATGGACTGTGTTGGTTTCTTTTAAAAATGCATACGTTCATGAACGTTATTAAAAATATGTTACATTTTTTTACCCCCTCCATTTTATTGCATCTCTGAAAAAATAATGTCGAAACTCGTTTCGCCTGAAACTATGTGAAGGTCATACATACTATACGCACACAGACACACACTCAGACACCATATACCATGTGTATTTTAAAAAAGCATTGGTCTGGCACTCCAAAATATTTGACTGACTTACACTAGAATTAAAAATGAACATACACACCAAAAACACAACCTCCCTACACATACACACGGGGGGGGGGGGTCACATACCAGTATACTGATGTGAGGGGGGGGCACTGCAAACATACCCGTTTAAAGTGGAACATAAAAGAGATCCGAACCCTCCCCACCAGCAACACATTTAAGATGA